>MU628204.1:141826-301908 GCA_025688815.1 Aspergillus carlsbadensis | reverse complement strand
GACTGAGAGGACCTATCTCCCAAGATCAAAGACCAGATTCAGCCTCTAATATGCCGGAACTTGCGTTTTCAGAACCGCAAGCTAGCGCCCGACATCTTCGCGCAGGTCGAGCCGCTTGACCACCCCATGGCCCGGTATCGACTGGCCCAGAGGCATGAGCCCACTAGTCGTGGAAACCTGTACGTCACTACATACACCCATCACTTCGAGGGCCAGACGATGGAAGAAAGCGCCCCGTTGCTGCGGCGGCTGTTCGATCATGTCTCTCAGGACAAATACAAGCTGGCGGTTGCGTACCAGAACGACGGCGATTTGGTCTTCTGGGACAACACGGCCGTGCTGCATCGGGCCACTCCAGGAGGAAAGTACGACGGGCACGACATCCGTGATATGCGGCGCACAACCGTCAGGGACGGGGGCCAGTTTGGCTGGGGAGAGAATGAGCGAGGCACTACGTGGCAGGCCGGATTGAGCGTGGCGCCAACGAAGGGTTAGGTGCACTGTTTTCCCCCAGAGTGCTCAACCACATTCTTCGATCTGCTAAACCGTGGCAAGAGTTATATGGCAGGACGTTACCAGTCGGTTTTGACATGGTGGGTTCCATGTTGAAAGTTTCCAAGCAATCACCACCTCTCTATATATCTTGTGAAGGGGACTTATCAAGTTGGTCCAGTTTACTGAAGTTAGCAGGCGGCCACAGCCTGCGGGAAAATGGTAGCCTAGGGTTGTGAGCGAGTGCTGGGAAATGTCACTTCTATCCACCTCTTAACCAGAAGCAAATGGATCCAGCCGATTCTTGGAGCTCCGCATAGACAAAAGGGAGCCTCATGACTCGGTAAAGTCTAGTCATTTCTAAAACGTTCCACCAAACTACAAACCTTGGTCCTGGTATATAGTTGCAGCAAGGAAAAGTCGCCCTTCTTGCTCAAGTTTGCCAAGGGAGAAAGTGACAAAGGATGAACTCTCTACCCCACGTTTCCCCGGATCCCCGGGCACTGCCACTGGTATCGGCTCCGTACGCGATTACACGAGCGCAGGATCGCTTGTTACGCGAGCTGCCCCTCCCAAACAAAGCACCAACCAGCGAAAGCCAAGCCGGCCAGCTCTGAATCCGTGACCTCAAACTACCCCAACCCTTGGCCGCGAGATATGGGCGGCGGAATCTAGGCCAACCGAGGATGACAACATGCCACGGCAGCCCCTTGGATTGGCCCGGGTGCTGTCATCCATATCTCCAGGGAGGTTCTGGTGGAATCTATCCCAGCGTTCAAAAGGTACTTAACCCTGCCACCCCCCGCTTGATATCGATAGGCCACCTACCTTTCTCCCGCATATAATAGTCTTGTCTCCCCTTTCAAAGTGCTAGAAAAGACATCCCAGTGCGCCCTCGCTCGACATGGCAGACGAACACGATGACATGGCCAAGGCGTCCAGTATGACACTGGAGCATTCCGCGCCCTTTCCCGTCAAATCCCATTCAACTCTGGAAGAAGCCTCTGTGATCAACGAAAAAAGCGTCCTTCGCAAGATGGACCTTCGCCTCATCCCTATCGTGTCGGCGCTGTATCTTCTCTGCTTCCTGGACCGTGGCAACATCGGCAACGCCAGGATTGAAGGCCTACTCGAAGACATCGACTTGAGCGGCCAACAGTACAATATGTGCTGTAAGTGAGGCCTCACACCTGAAATAATTCTGTTTAGCTGACATCTATAAGTGACCGCTTTCTTCTTTACCTACGCGGCATTTGAGCTGCCATCCAACATGGTCCTCAAGCGGCTTCGACCCTCGATCTGGCTTTCGGCGATCATGGTTGGGGTGGGCATTGTCATGGTTCGAACACTCTACATCCTTTTGTTGCGCGGAGGTATGCTGACGCTATAAGGGTTAGACACTCATGGGAATTGTCCAAAACTACCATGGACTGTTAATCTCTCGCATCTTCCTTGGGGTGACTGGTGAGTGGTTTGCCAGTGCACTTTGGTAAAATAAACGTTGCTGATGCTTACACTAGAGGCTGGTTTGTTCCCCGGGGTTGCCTTCTACATCACGACTTGGTATTGCCGGCATGAGGCCCAATTTCGACAGGCTTTGTTCTTCAGTGCTGCAAGCGTAGCCGGAGCATTTTCAGGCCTTTTGGCTTTTGCTATTGCTGCAAGTCCCCCCCCTGACAACTTGATACATATCGAATCTGACATGTAGTACAGAAGATGGATGGGGTTGGTGGCCTGGATGGCTGGCGGTGGATTTTCATCCTGGAAGGGCTCCTGACTGTTATTGTGTCGGCCTCTGCATTCTTCATCATTTCAGACTACCCCCACGAAGCCAAATTCCTGAGCGAGGACGAGAAAGCCTGGGTGGTTCACCGACTGAAAAGCCAGTACGGGAGCAATCTTGAGGGTCCAAAATCATTCCAGTGGAAGTATCTCTGGGAGGCTGTCTCTGACTACCAGATTTGGATCGGCGTTGTTGGTGAGTTCTCTCATGCTCCTTGGGGCCTTCGTTTCTGATCTAGGCTGCGTCACTCCATAGCGCTCTGGGGTATTATTGTACCCCTTTACGGTATCTCATTCTTTTTGCCTTCGATCATCCGGGACCTGGGGTATTCATCTTCCGAAGCGCAGCTTTTGACGGTGCGGGATATCCTATACCCATGCATCTGCAGACGCTGACCCAGAATAGGTGCCAATATATGTGACAGCCGCTATCTTTGCGGTAGTATCTGCCTGGCTCTCTGACCGAGCAAAAAAGCGGTCGCCGTTCTTGATTTTCCATTGCGCCTGCATCATCATTGGCTTCGCCATTGTCATTGCATCCACCGGAAGGGGTGTGCCAGGGGTGGTTTACTTTGGGATCTTCCTGGCGGTTTCCGGTAAGCACTCGACCAACGGGGATAGAAGCAAGACAGCCAGTACAGCGTGGAGAGAAAGGACCAGAGTCGAACGCAGCTAACCAGGCACCATGCGCAATGATACAGGCATCTATCCGGGTATACCAAGTATTGTTTGCTGGATCAGCAACAATCTGGCGGGGGACTACAAGCGCGCTGTGGGCATGGGTCTTCACATTGGACTGGGGAATATCGGAGGAGGTAAGCCGCATCTCGCTGACAACCACGCGAGGAACAATATTCGCTAACCTAAGATCTAAAAGCAATGGCCTCCAACTTCTACCGGGCCCAGGATGCGCCCAACTACTACCTCGGCCATGGCCTTGAATTGGGATTCGGGGTTGCAGGGTTGATTGCCGTAATCACCTTGCGCGTAGTTTATCACCGGGTGAACAAGGCACGCGACGCAATGGGAACAGGGAATCTCACGGCCGAGGAGATGGTTCGCATGGGTGATAAATCTCCCGCCTTCCGATACATGCTCTGAGACTTGGAGGGCCTATCCTTGAACCACGTGGTACGAATGCTGTCCTTGGATGGGGAGAACTTGGGCTGGGAAGTTGCAGTTATCCGCTAGCACTTGTTGTATGTAGAAGTCAATAGAAGAATATGTCTGCAGTCTAAGAAACGCCGATCACGATTACCCATGGCGTACTCCTGGTTCCAAGGAGCGTATCAGAATCTGACTCCTAATAAAGACGAAAAATCAACCAGATTCCAAGACGAAGCCTGTGTCAGCCTCGATGCGTCGTTCATTATCAGTGCCCACCTATTTACCAGGCTGGATAAATCATAAATCTGAACATGCTTCAACCACGCCTGACTGTCCGGATGAGACCGGAATCCCAGCAGTTCCATGCATGGGCGATTGCACTTTTCGACATGTGCTGTCCCCAGTCGAGCGCTCCCGAGGCATGACAGGATCTAAATGATCAGAGTTGTTCATGACCGTCAGGCGGGGTTTCAGTATGGAGAACGTATGTCCGTCGTACGAGAGAGTGTACGCCGTATTGTGAACCCCGCATTGCACCAGATCCACCGTGGGGGGGCCCAACACCGCTTGTTGTGGTCAACAGCCTCGGACGGCCGGTCCGGATGCAACCAGTTCCAGTTCAGCACAACGTCAAAACCACTGGCATTTCTGAATCCAGGCGAGGCGCCGTAGGAGGCGCACCAAGGTTCCTTGTGTCTACTTGGCACTGCGTCCCATCGCGGCCATCGCGGGACACTTTTCGTGGAGAAGGAGCGTCCGGGGTGATGAGGCCGAAACGGCCATAGACCGGCTCGGCTGTACCGGCAACATTCGGGTCCGGCTCCGGCTTCGACTGCTTCCCGACCGGAAAGATGGCCTGCTGCAATTGGGCGCTCGGAAGGCAGTGGAGGAATTGGACGAGCTGCGGGGGGCCCTCAATGGGCCTTTTCCACACCCTTGACACTGACCATTTCGGTGTGCTTGTGCCGTTGCTGCGAGTCAACCGCCGCCGCCCGACCAAAGTTCCCCGCGCGCAGTCCCCGCGTCTGGGGAGAAGATCCCCCAGACTCACTGAGGCCGCTCTGGAGTCTGCCTTTCTCACATCGTGTCAGAGCCGACGGATCCAACATGCAAGGCACAGCGCACCCAAACCGCCCAAAGGTAGGGCGAGCTGCCCCGAGGTCTCGAAGGGGCTGTATCACTTGCAAGCAACGCCATGTGAGGTGCGATGAGGCACATCCAGTCTGCGGTCACTGCGACCGACTGCAGCTCAGCTGTGGGTACCAGAAGAAGGCCGTGCGCGGACCACAAAGTCGCCAGCGAGCTGATCCAGTATCGTCGCAAAACCACCCCTCCACACGCGACACTGAACCAAACCGTATCACTCAGCTTCCTACGCCTCTATCATTTCACGAGACCTCAAGGTATAGCCAGGGTAGCCTGCAGAATGCCGCGAGTCCGGACTGGTGGCTGGACGCTTCGTGGGCGGGCGAGGCCTGTCTTATCCCCTCGCCCGATAGTGGGAGCCGCTCTACTACCACCGCTATCTTCGACGAGGCACTCATTCCCTCCCACGCCCCGGTCGCAATCGAATTTACTCATGCCGGTGGTCAATTTATAACAGACGAGTTTGAGCACCGCAGGAATCTCTTCCGCCTGTTTGAGAGGATTGTGCAACCCCCGGCCTCGATCTTGCTCGGTGGGCAGAGACGATGGCGGCGTCTGCAACGATACCTGGTCGGGATGAGCCACACCAGCCATACCGTTGTCCATGCCCTTCTCTGCGTTATCGAGCTCCTCATGATTGACGAGGTAGCTTTATGGCCCAACCAAACGCGCGAGCACTGCACCACGCGAATCCTCGAGCACCATCAGCTTGCCTGTAGCGGGATTCAAACCGCGATGACGGCCTTTTCTCTGAGTACTGAGCTTGGGCAGCTGGATGAGCTCCTCGCCGCCATTGTGCTCCTCGCGTGGTTCGAAGTGATTCAAGATCATGATGGCCATACCGTCGGGTTTCCGCAACAAGCTGCAAGTGCCATCGTGACCACCCAGGGCTACTCGTGGAATAACTATTCGCGACATCTACTCTCGTGGCTCAAGACTCTCGATACCAAGGCCACCCACATGGGCGGTGGAACCCATCTTCTGTCCCCCGAAGCACTGCACATCGTCTCTGCGTATCCCACGCAGCTCGTCACCTCCAGCAAGGAAGCCGCGGATGATCAGGATGGGAACCTGGAATTGGCGACTCTCAACTCATCCGGGACCAACGCCGCCGGGCTGGCTTCGGGGACTCAACAGCGGCAGATGGAGACGCCAAGTGTGCCCATCGGCCATGCCAAGCTGATCCTGCTGCAAGCCATCTTTCAACCCACCCTGGAGTGGTACTCAGCCACGCAATTGTGTTGCCGGAAGATCGGTTCTCAGGATAAACATCATCGAGCACGTTTCACACCCGAGGACGAGTTCGAGGTGATCATCAAATGCAAAGACCTCGAAGCGGAACTCTGGCAGCTGTGGGAGCAGCGGCCCGAGGTCATGTCGTTGCCACTGAGCCAGCTGATGACTCTGCTCCCGCCAGACATGGCGAATCGGATGCAGGATGTCTTCAGTCTGTTCCTCGCTAGCTTTTGGATCCTTTTTGTCTACCTGCATCGTGTGTGTTGGTGGAATTTGGCTCATTCTGCCACAGTTCGGACCGCGCTGGAGGAGGTCTGGAAGCATCTGCAGAGCGCGTATGGTGAGTGGAGGACCGGGGACGAGAATGGGAAGAAGAAGGTTGTTCACCCTGCGTTGCTCTGGCCAGTGTTCCTCTTCGGCGCAGAGTGTGTGCAAGAGGAGCGCCAGGACTGGGCAGTCGACCAGCTGCAGGCGCTTGCACAGACCCGGCCGGTGTTGCAGCTGCACGACGATGAGGACGAAGAGATTCTGCCACCGTTTCGCATGGGGTTTGGAGCGATAAAGAATGCAAAGCGAGCTGCTGTCCTGTTAAGAGAACTGGTCGGCCAACAGGCAAAGTCAGGAGCCCGGGTGGATGACCGGGACCTGTCGATGAAACTGTTTGGTTGCTACTTCAGCTTTGTTTAATAAGATTGTTCCCTTAGTCTAATGAGATTTTTTTTCTGTGCCGCATTCCCGAATCTCCAGAGTCGGAGACAAGTCCGATTGCCTGTTGATGAGCTGGAGACGAGATGCGACGCTGCCGACGGTTAGCCGACTTTTCCGACGCGTATAGACAAAGGCCTCGATTCCAGCTCGCCATGTACAAGCGATAAGCATTTTTCAATAGCAATCATGAAGTCCGGTACTCGCAATCACAGATCGCCAGAGGCTTGCGTTGGCTGCCACGACCGCAAAGTTCGCTGCGACTATTTCGTCTCTGGGGCGCCCTGCACCAACTGTCGCCTGGACTACCGCGAGTGTGTCGTGCGCGCAAGGCGCAAGCGAAGGTCGCCGCAGTACGTTGGCTTCGTTGTGAGCTTATATGTATCTTTTCCTGACTTCAGCAGATCTAAAGCCCCGAATTGCGCACCGGTTGCGCGTGTGGTGGCGCCGATCAGGTCGGACACTGCGTATACTGCGTATTCGTTCATCGACCCGATTGAGCGCTCTGCCCTGCCTGCTGAAGATTTCCTGTTCCTACAGATAAAAGGCTGTCTAAATGTCCCGGCACCCAGGTTCTTACGACTCTTCCTCGAGGCCTATTTTGCCCATGTCCATCCTCTACTTCCAATCCTCAACGAGGCCAGGTTCCCGCGAATCAAGGCGTCCGGGGGTGGACAATCAGGAACAATCAGCCTGTTTGTTCTTCACTCTGTGCTCTTCGCGAGCAGCAGCGTATGAGCCCACTTCCAGCAGACAATGCTGCCACGTCTGACGCTTTCCAGTTTGTGCAAGCGACAACGATTCGAGAGGCCGGCTACACCGATGTGTCCCATGCAAGAGACACCTTCTATCAGCGGGCAATGGTATCTTTCCCCCTATCTTTCTCCCCGACCAGCTCGACTCGGCTCCTTCGACAGGCTGATGAGGACTATGCAGTTGTTATATCACCTCAGCGCCGAGCGGCGTCTTCTTCCCAAGGCTCAAGGGGCAGTCTTGCTCTCGTATCGCCTTTCACCATCTGAATGGCGAGGTGGAAGCTCCTGGTTATCACTTGCGATCCAGGTTGCAGTCATCATTGACTCGGACCCCGCTGGAAGGAACAAAGTGCCGGCGGTCGAGGCCGACAACCAGGCACGCCTTTGGTGGTCAATATCTCTGCGAGATCGTGCCATCGCCCTCAGCCGTCGCGAGCCGTTGCAGGCAATTCCTGCAGCACTAGAAAGTCGAATCCAGAGCCTCGAGCAAGCTGAACTCGACGATGAGGTTGAGCACTCGATTGTATATGTACCGTCCGTAAAGAGGGTGATAAGCCAGCTGTTCCAATTGAAGTGTCGACTGTCGCGGCTGCTTGGTCGAGTGATACCTCTTGCCTTTGGCGACGTACCCCATCGGCATCAGCGAGACCTCTCTCACACCCTTCAATCAGATATCACCTATCTCAAGCTTGACCTTGCAATATGGGATATGAGCAGAAAAGCTGTGATCGATCAGGAAGTGCAGGACAGCTGCCCGGAACCCATTATCCACATTTATATATCCATCCTCGCGATACAGTATTAGTAAGTCTGCCTGAGAAGAAGACGCACGGCACTTGCTAACGGCAATATAGCAATGCTAGAATCTCGTTATATCATAGAGAACTCACTTTGATCCACTGCTTTCCAACGTCACCGAATAGAGACCTTCAGCGTCGACGGACGGTTGTTTTGGAACTGCACCACGCAGCTGGTGTGATCACAGACGCCATCGCTGGCCTTGATCGAGCCGATGCAGGCAGTCAGTTGCCGCCTGACTTGTGAGTGTTTCGTCCGGTATGCATCTGAAAGGAGAGAAACCCATCTGACGCTATATCCCCCTATAGAATAGTCTGGACAGCATTGCCATTGATGTTGCGGGTGTTGAACTTGAAGCTCGCCAACTTCCCCGTCGGGAGAACGAATACCAAAGACCTCCCTGGGCCTCTAACGACGTTTACCCAACCGCACTTTCAGAGAGCCCCCGAATTGGCCACTTGCGTGCGAGACATCCTCGAGCAGGTCACCGACTCGGCGATCTCCAGGATACGCTGCTCGGGGGGTTCCACGGCGGATCTACAGAACTGGGGGGAAGTAGTATTACATTTCCCGCATATCTATCTCCAAACAGTTGCATCCCTGGATAATGCCCTGGCCTGTGGCCACTATCGTGAGGAAGGAGAACCGCCATGCCTCGCACCTTCGGAGCCTTGTCCGTCCCCTTCATCTACCTCAGATGCATGGTCTTGGATGGGTTGCGTCTCCAGCCGCGATGATGGAACCGGAGCCCACAGCACATGGATTTTACCAAGTCCTGTTTCGGCAACCGAGCAGGTACCCCGTGTGACTGAAAGGAAGAGGGATCCTGTAGTACATGCGCCCGTGGTCCCTCACCGTGGTGGTGAACTAGAAGCGGCGATATCGACTGCCGTGGATGGAATCTACGACAATATTTCTGAGGATAGTTGGGCTGGCAGCTGGTTTGACATGTTTTTGGCCGAGAGCGCTCAGGCGTAAAGAGCAGATTTGCTTATCCGGTCGTGCGTCTGAACACGAACGCGGCGGTATGCTTTTGCGTTGGGGCCACAATATATAACATTGATCGAGTGCGGCATCAATAAGCGAAAGTAACCTCACATTACCTTATTCCAAGCCATTATCGTCCTTGGCTTTTGTATGCCATCACCAGGGGAGACTTGGAAGAGTTGATAGTTATTAACAGATTCCCTGGGTTAGAGTAGAGTGCATCTGCTTGAGCCTAGGGCCGGAAGTAGCCAGGCTTTAACAACCTGGGAGGCATGGCAATCTAGATATGAAGCGCCTTGCGGGCTGAGAATTGTATAGCTTCGAGCATCGCCGGGCGTTCATCAAGTGGCTCTCAATGTGCTGAAAAGTATGCCTACACGATTGTTCCAAGCGCCTCAAGCTCTTGTTCAAAGTTGTCGAAAATGCCTAAAAACGACATTGGGTCAAATAGGGCGGTCTCATGGAAGCTCGTCTCACCAAGATCGGGGCGTTCTATGTTGTCTAGGTTGGCTAAGATGCACGGTCAGCTGGGCCGATCAAGGCACAAGACAAAGAGCTTACGCTGGCTGTAGATGACCACGTTATCCCCCAGAGATGAAGCGTTTTCAACACCCTGTGGTTCATTTGGCTGGATCTCCCGCGCACTGGCTTCCTTCTGTCTTCCGCTTTCATGAATCAGACGTTCCCCCAAGTCCGCCATGAGCGACGCAGAGTGGAAATCGCCGCCTAATTCTTGCAGGATTCGGCAGTTCGATATGAACGCTCGTCGTGCCCTGGCTTCAAATATTGGCGCTTTACTACGCTGTACGCTGTGGTAGGACGTGCGTAACGCCAGGGCCACAGCATACGGAACGAATGGAAACCCAGATAGCTCGTTCCGAAACTCCTCCCCCACGATGTGTGTCACACTAGAGGCCGATAGGTTTTGGCGAACTTGCGACTCGGATGATGGGGTGCGAGATATACCATGCATGTTCGTGGAATGGCAGGACAAAATCGCCACGGCATGGTACAGTACTTCTATCGTGGCTGGGCCTCTGTGTCAGGTCCGTCGACTTGGCCGCAAGGTTTGATGGAAAAAGAATATGAGAAGGAAAAGCTCACCGATCAAATGCACTGGAACCGCTGACATATCTGCTGGAATCGCCTCGAGCAGCTCCTGAAACGAGGGGAATGCGCCCTTCCAAGCACTATCTTCATGGGGCCGATAAATGTCAATAACACGGTCCATGAGCTGAATTACGCGCAGAAAGAGCTGGAAGGGGCCTTCCTGCGCGGCTATAGAGGACGAAAGATCACGGCCCAAGTCACGGTGATGGAGTTGCACTGGTCTTCCGAGGCATGCCGAATTGAGAATATCCAGCGCATAGAGACAGCAGAATAATCGGGTCCCGGCTGTTTCATCATGCCCTGCTGACGAATGGCACTTGTGGTGCAGACCAAGGGTGTGGGCGTGGCAGATAGCACGAGACAGCAGCTCTGCTGGCTCTTGTCGATCTCCTGAGAACTGTGTAAAAAGCGAGGTCAAGGACAAGGCTTGCACGAGTACCAGTTTGTCCTGCACTAGACCCAGTGAAATAAAAGTAGTGACCGCGGAAGAAAGGCTTTTGGAGATATCCGCATGGGACATATTGGGCTGTGCACGCAGGAAGAGATATTCTTTCGCCCGCCTATCTCTGCTAACGGCAATACAGATCGCCTGCGAAAGGAGCGTCTTTTCCGAGCAACCGGCAGTCATTGCCTGATAAGACTCGTAATCTACAATCGGAAAGATGGGATGGACGTTCGTCATATATATTTGAAGGAGCTCTTGCATGTTATTATCGGGTGGTAGTACGGCCAGGCACTGTTCTCCCAGGTGCGAGATCAAGGCAGACGATACCAGAGGGCCGGGGCTCCCGAGAATGCTCGACCTTGACTTATCGAGTGGAAGTTGGAGCCAAACACCAAGGTCGTGCTGTCTGATGTCTTCCAAGGTGGACGTTGGCCGAGCTGCTATTAAGAATGCTCCTTCAGGATCCGTGTTTCCGACAAACGATGCATCGCCATCTGCATTGGATGCTGAAAACTCGTCTGCCCGCCCATACTGTAGCGCCGTAGTCGTGAGATTCGGTGCTGTCTCAGCGGCGGCTGAGCCTGTGTGCTCTCGTGTGGGGGATGGTGGTGCTCCATGCGCGCAGCGCCGCTTGCGCTTGCGACATTTCTCGCAGGCTCGGCGTGGTTGTTTGCGGCTTCCTATCAGCCCGCCAGAATCGCTGCCCACAAACCTGAAGACCTTTTTTCGATCTGGCATCGTGGGTTGTGTGACGTGGTGGCTGCGTGGGTCCGGTCGATTCAACAGTTGGCGGCCACACTCCCCACTCGGGGCGGAATTTCCCTTCTGGGTAAGTCCGCCGCGCCGGGCGCCGGGAGAGCCGCGGATTCGCCTCTGGTTGGATTTTTTGGGTGTCGGTTGTTGCTTTACGAGGACAAGTTGACCGTCACGGGGGAGCCTCTGATCATATTATATAAGTGGACGATACATATATTATGAACAAGCTCGTCCCAGATTTAAGGCAGGGTGTAGCCTCCGTCAACGACAATATCTGCCCCAGTCGTGTAGCTCGAAGCGTCCGAAGCCAGATACAAGAAAGCTCCTTTGAGCTCCTGGGGAAGTCCCTCTCGGCCCATCGGAATCTTATCCTTCCAGATATTCTTCGTCTCCTCCGCAACAAAGCTCGAAATTTCCGTCGCAATATAGCCTGGGGAGATGGTGTTTGCACGGGCAAACCGAACCCATTCCACGGCTAGAGATTTGCCTAGTACAAGTTAGATTATGACGGCCATCCCGAGAGCGGGGAAACGTACAAAGGTGAATGACTCCTGCCTTGGCAGCATTATACGCGGCTTGCAGTTGAGGGATATTGACGATATGGCCACTCATCGAGGCAGTGGCCACGAAACTCCCATACGTAAAGCCCTCCAGTGGCTGTCCAAATATATTCGTGTTTTCCGCGTTTTGCCGTCTCCAGTGCGCTGCCGCTGCTCTTGCACAAAAGAACGTCCCGTCCAGGTCGGTTTGGACCACACTGGTGTAGTGGTCAAGGGGCGCATCCACCATGGGACCTTTTGTCCATGGGATGCCCGCATTTGCGACAAAGATGTCCAGTCGGCCGTTGAAGTCCCGAACGCATTGCTCCAGCACCTCTTCCACGGCCTGGGCGTCTTTAGTGTTGACTTGGTATGCCCGGCCTAGAGGAAAGACGCACTTAGCACGCTGGGTGACGGAAGGGAAGAGGGCATGAAACTATATCCGATGACATACAAAGAACTCCGTATTCCTTTTCGATCCTTGCCGCTTCCTCCAGCGCCCGGTCGTTTGTATTGTACCAAAGCGCGACACTTGCGCCGGCTTCTGCAAGTCCCTCTGCGACACTCAGGCCAATGCCCGATGCCGCCCCAGTAACAACCGCTGTTTTGCCTCGCAAGGAGAACATCTCCATCACGCCACGTTTTGCAGCATAGCTGTTGTTATCCCGGCGGAACTGGCCGTTGATAATCGGTGCTTCCGCCATTGAATAAGACTCGGGATCGGAGGCTTGGGGGGTAGATCTGAATACGACAATTGGGAATGAAGAGGGGATTGTTGTCTCTCACGAACTGGTGTCGAACAGAGATGTAGAATCTGAGGCAGGTAAACGTGTTAAATAGGCGCATCCGAGTCCCGACTGGTGATCCACCGGGGCGGAAGCGCAACCGAAGCAGGCGGCATCCGCACTGGCGGAGGCGGACACGGCCAGAACGGGAAAACACCGCACGCACTGTAGTTTTCTCCCTGAATGGGCCAACCAGGTGTTTAATGGCAAGAATTGATTCTCATTCCCTATACATAGAGAATGCTGGATAAATACCGATGTATGCTATCTCCCCGTATACCACACGTGGTGCCTACCAGTCCATCGGGTCTGAGGATCACCACTGCTCCACCATCCATACTGATTCCCAGTCGGTCGTGGGCCGCATTTCCTGCATCAAAGTACGCATCCCCAAATGGCCTTGTTCCCAGTGCTTCGTACGGCGAACCTCCAGTCCCGGTGATGATTGTTAACCATTTGACGGCCTTGCAGGAAGTGAGCTCCGAAGCCGTGTCTAGGTATCTCTGCAGCTCTTTCATGAGGTTCTGTATCCTCGGATTATTGCTCCCTCCGAAGATGAAAACCCAGAAGGTGGCCTGATTCGGGGTAATCTTCTGTAGTCGCACGCTCTGGTTCGTTCCGGGGGTTGTCAACTGGATATCCGGAGGTCGACTGCCTGGGCTCACAGAGCAAATATCATCGCCCGGTTTCTGGTTCAGAACGTTTTTCGAGTAGCAGATTCCCAGCCCGGTGTTGAAGGAGGCAGCCTTCTCGAAGATCTCGCCCAACACAAGATGAGGGTCTGCTTGGGGATCGCCCTTGTACCACGCCGGCCATTTGTACGACATCAGGAGCGCAATATCTTTGTCGTAGTCAATCAGCTTCTGCACCGCAGACGCCCTCTCAGAGGTATATGTCTGCAGCACCTCCGGACGCGCAGTTCCACGGATCTGCAGGGCCAGTTTCCACGCCAGATTGACAGCGTCGTGGATGCCGGTGTTGAGTCCTTGAGCAGCGCCACTGCTGTGCGTATGGGCTGCATCGCCGCAAAGGAAAATGCGATCGCGTGTCGAAAATGTCTTCGCGATGCGCTGCCCGATCGTATATAATGTCCACCAGTGGACCTCCTTGAATTCCAGCTTGAAGGGCTTCATGCTTTCAATTGCCTCCTGTACCGCCACCTCTTGAGTAACGCCATCCGGGTATTTGGCTGCGATGTCTGCGCTATACGCATAACCAATTCTCGTTGCGCCGTGGTCCAGAGGCGCCCACAGTACATTTCCATGCGTTTCGCTTTCAATTGCGCTATCAAAGTTAGTCTTAATGCTTCATTCGGGGTGCATGGAACATACCCGTAGGCTCGAGTGATTGGCATGTCTGTCTCGACGATGCCATCAATTCGTATCCATTTATCCTCCGATGTGTCCCCTTCAAACGGAATGCCTGCGTGTCGGCGAACGAAGCTGCGGCCCCCGTCTGCACCGATGAGATATTTGCTGCGACCATGTCAGTTGTCTGCACTTACTATCAGTCATAGGCAATCGTACCTCTTTAGCTGAAATTCTTCCCCTGTTGTCCCGCTCAGAAAGGTGGATATGATAGAATGGCCGTCCAGGCCAATAGATTCGTCGCACTCAAAATCAATGCACTCCACGCCTTGATGGTACACTGCCCCGACAGATTGAAGTTTATCTCGGAGGATGGATTCGGTGTACATTTGCCGTAGAACGAGGGTGAAGTCAAAGGCAGTGTCTTTGATGTTCTCCATGAACGTCCAGACGCGACCAGGAATCCTAATTGGATAAGCATTCCATCCCAACGATAAAAATGCACAGACAACTTACACCGGCTCGCCATTCTTATACGTCACACTGTTTCGACAGGCGAATCCCAGTTGCAGCATTGGATCAAGCAGCCCGACCTGGTCCAGCAGCTCCAAGGTACGTGGGAACAAGGCAATGGCTCGCCCGTACGCATCTTGGGTCTCCTTCCTATGCTGCTCGAGGACGCAAACCGAGACCCCGAACCGCCGCAGCTGATACGCCAGGAGTAGGCCGACCGGTCCTCCTCCGACAACTACCACATCGTACACGGCATTTCCGGTGACAGTAGGTTCTGCTGTTGTCATGATTCGCGCAATCTGCACTTTTCGCTTTCGTCGTAGCGACGTCGTACCTCACCGAATGCAATTCAATTTTAACCCACAGTCCTTATCCGCTCGGCCGTCTAGAGTCGCTCGACGACCAAGTCTGTGAGCACCAGTTTTGGCTACGGGCGATAAAGATTGCTGTGAGGTCCAATAGCATGATCAGGTGCACGGATAGCGAGATAGGATATAGTGTCGACTGATAGGAGGTGATTGCGACGCCATGCGATGGCCGCTGATAAGACTCCCTCTGCATGATTGGCCGTTCATATAGCTTTTAAGAACGCCAGGTTACATCCCAAGGTTGCTTGTCAGCTGGCCAAGGAATTCAAGAAAGCCAAGGGTGTCTTGTAGAGGGCTTGTCATATCTTGTATGTCGCTCTGAATTCAGGGGCCATGCAAGCTGTGCGCGACCAAAGATTTGCTTGATATGTCTGGTGTTCTTTTTGGGAATATACAAGGAGAAGGCTAGCGATGTACGAGGTTACCTACAGGTCAAGGTAGCTTGTATCATCCCCGGACCTGAGGGCATTGATCCTTATCTGTGGCGTTCAGTTCAATCTATTCTGTTCCAACGACGCCATACAAAGGCATATGCGGTACGGCCTGGCCTTATCTGCGCTGTTATCAGGCGACACAGATTCGCGACGCCCGGTCGTGCCCCGTGCTACGCAGGTATAGCCGTGTTGCGACTTGAGCTGACGGGCAGCTTATCTCAATCGCCCGAGGTCAAAAGGCCCGCCCTGCCCACCAGGGTCTTTCGTCCGAGCACCAAGCATTCCTCGTCGCTCCATTCCTGTAACATCTTCTCAACATGGTCAAGTCAGTGCAAGAGAAAGCCCCAAGTCCGGCGACCGTGCCCGCGGACCATGAGGTCGGCCAGGTGGTCGAGTATGGGGAGCGCGACCATGGCGCTGACTCGGGCCTGGTTCGTTCCCTCGAGACACGCCATCTACTCATGTTCTCCATCGGCTCATCCATCGGCATGGGTCTCTGGTTGGGCTCGGGTACCTCGCTTGCATCCGGCGGTCCTGCAGCCATCTTCCTGGGTTATTGGATTGCAGGCTCCATCGCGTGGCTGCTGAACCAGGCTGTTGGAGAACTCGCCGTCCTCTACCCCGTCCCCAGTGCGTTTCCCCAATGGACTCAGAAGTTTGTGGATCGTGCCCTGGCGCTCACTGTCGGCTGGTCATACTGGTTTTCCGGGTCCATCACGCTCGCCAACGAACTGCAGGCCATTGTGACTGTGCTGCAGTTCTGGGACCACAAGGTGCCCGTCGCCGCCTGGTTGTCCATCTTCCTCGTCCTGATCCTGCTCATCAACATCTGCGCCGTGCGTGTCTTTGGCGAAGCAGAAGCTGTCATGTCCACCGTCAAGCTCCTGTGGATCGTCATTGTCATTATCGCCGGTATTGTCATCAGTGCTGGCGGTGGACCGAATCACAAGACCACCGGTTTCGAATACTGGAACTCGATGCCGTTCACTCACGGGTTCAAGGGCTTCCTCTCCGTTATGGGCACCTGTATCTTCGCCATGTCTGGTTCCGAGATGGCCGGTCTTGTCGCGGCCGAAGCGCGCAATCCCCTCAAGGCCGTCCCCAAGGCCGTCAACTCGATCTGGATTCGTCTCTCTCTCTTCTACATCATGGGCGCATTGATCGTCAGCATTACCGTGTCACCCGAAAACCCGAACCTGTTTGGCGGCGAGGGTGTCAATGCGTCCCCGTTTGTCATTGCCTTTCGTGACGCTGGGATTCCAGGTCTGGCGCACGCCATGAATGCAGTCATATTCATCTCCGTCTTCTCGTGCGGCAACGCGCAAGCCTACGCGGCAACACGCACTCTTGTTGGCCTCGCCCAGATTGGAATGGCCCCGTCGTTTTTCCAAAAGTGCGACAAGCAAGGCCGCCCCTGGTACGCGGTCGGAGCGACCTTCCTCATCGGCGGCGGCCTGTGCTACCTGAACGTCAGCAACTCGGGCGCCACCGTCTTTGGCTGGTTCTCCAGTCTCACCTCGCTGTGCACCCTGTACGTGTGGGGGATGGTCTTTCTCTGCCACATCCGTCTCCGTGCAGCGTGGAAGGCTCAAGGCCGCTCGGTCAGCGAGCTCCCCTGGAAGACCTGGACCTGGCCGTGGGGTTCGATCTATGGCCTCGGGTGGTGCATCATCCTCGTCATCGTCGAGTTCTATCTTGCCGTGTGGCCGCTCGGGGAGGCAAGTTCCGCCGAGACCTTCTTCGCGAATTATGTGTCAATGGTGGCGATCCTGGTGCTGTACATTCTGGCCAAACTGTATTACCGTGGACCGTTCTGGGTCAAAGCGTCGAACATCGACCTCGATACCGGCCGACGGTATTACGTGGAGGATATTGATGCGCTGAAGAGGAAGACGGCCCTGAACAAGGTGGTGGACTTTTTCACGGGGGATGGAAGTATCTAAGTGGCGTTGGTGGGCTTCTGTTTTCGCATCATATGTCCGGATCTGATCGCCGCTGTTCATCATGTCGTCATCCGCCTCTCACAGCGACCAAAGAGTTATGTTAGAACAAACACCCGCAATGGACCATATCTGCTTTCCAATCAAGGCATTCTCATTCCCTAAACAATCTAAACTGTAAAATGAAGATTGCAATCACCGGCGCCCGTGGCACCGTCGGCAAACTGGCCGTCCAGGCGTGTGCCACCGCCGGCCACCACACGGTGCAGGTGGACCGCACCCCGGAAGAGTTCGATGGCACCAGAAACTCGCAAATGCGAACCGCCGACGTCGCCAACGACTACGACGCCACAGTCACGGCGTTCAAGGGCTGCGACGCCCTCATCCACCTCGCGGCCATGCCCGACCCCGTCGACAAGGACGACTGGAAGGTTCACAACAACAACGTCAACTCGGCCTTCAACGGGTTCCACGCCGCTGCCACTCTCGGCATCAAGCGGGTATGTTATGCGAGCTCCGTCAACGCCGTTGGCCTTGCGTTCGCGAACCGGCCGCTGCATTTCGACTATTTCCCGCTCGATGAGGAGGCGCCGCAGCGGCCGACCGACTCGTATGCGCTGGCCAAGGAGGAGGCCGAGCACCAGGCGAGATCCTTTGTCAACTGGTTCCCGGGCATGAATATCGCTTGTCTGCGCATCCATGAGGTCGCCCCGTTGAAGCATGTACAGAAGGAGCACGACGAGAATTGGGAAAAGTCCGCCGTCCAGCAGCTCTGGGGCTGGGTGCATCCCGAGGCAGTCGCAAGGGCGTGTCTGCTCTCCGTGGAGAAGGCGGAGAATCTCCACGGCTGCCAGGTGCTGAACATCGTGGCACCAACCACGACGCAAGAGAGGGCATCTCGAGATCTGGCGAGGAAATACTACCCCAATGCAGAAATCAGGCGTGATATGTCCGGTAATCAAGGGTTCTGGACGACGGACAAGGCTGAGAAGCTGCTGGGATGGAAGCACGAGGAAACGCAATAAGTAGCCACCGAGTTAGTTTCCACCCCGTCAGGGTGTTGGTGGTTTGATGGCGATGAACTGGCAAGGAAGGACTCACACCATTGCTTCTCCATTAGGCCCTCAAGTTAAAATAAAATACCCTCTTACATGCTTCGTTGTCAGCTAGCGTTGTGTGATCGTTCCAGGGACCGCGTGGTATTTTCGCTCAGCCTTTTCTCATCCCTGAGGCCAGTTGTGTACACGCTCCAGATATATAAAATTGGCAATGATGAGGCGTCTCCGCTTGTACTCTATCCCTGGTTGTGGAGGGCCCAGATATCAAGCACGACACAAGACGCTCTCTAGTCAAAATGTCCACAAGGGTCTTTAATAGTACTGACACCGTGGTAGAAATCTTTCCTGGAACTTTTCCGCGTTTTTTAGATGGGCGCCAGGCTACAGTACTCCACGGTGTATTCGTCCAATTAAGAACGGCGCGCTTTCGACCAGCCCTTGCCACCATCGACTTGGCGGTCGAAATAGCATTCGGAAGTCCTGCAGCTAACTGACCCCTTTAGTAACCTGCGGAGTCATGCATTACTGAAGAAGCCAGTTATCCCCAGAGTGGGCCTGCATTCCAATCTTTCGCCCCAAGCTACGGCCCAGTCAGGGCCAGCTCTGTTGGATCCGCGAAGTCACAGAAGAACGTCCGGTGATAATTTGTTTCTCCAGCCCTTACTACAGCCCTAGCTCGGATTTTCTTGTCTTATGCCGGATTATGATTATTCCCGGTGGCATGGCATACCCATATCTCATCAAAAGCCAACTCTCCAATGTCATCTCAGGTAGAGTATGGCATACTTGGGGTCTCCTAGGTTTAACTGTTGTATTTTGGCCCTCTACAAACGGCCATGGGCGCGGTCAACGTTTGGCACTTTCCGCATTGATGGGAGTGCTGCGTGGCGTATTCTGTCTGCTCTTCAGGGAGTCCCATCAGTTGTGCAATTGCTGGGGCTGTGGTTTGTTCCAGAAAGTCCGCGCTGGCTGGTCTCCAAAGACCGTGCCGATGAGGCGCTGCAGATGCTGGGCAAATATCACGCCGAAGGTTATGTCAACGATGCTTTGGTCCAGTTTGAATTCACCGAGATAAACGAGGCCCTTGCGTACGAACGGAGCACAACCAGAGGCAGCTGGCTCCAGGGCTACCTCGAGTTCACCCGTTCGGCTGGCAACCACATGCGTCTGTTCATCCTGCTCTGGAGTGCGTGTTTTGCTCAGGTATGACTCTCGCATCCTGCTGATTTACATCGGATTCGAGCGCTAACTGTCTGGTGCAATGTAGATGTCGGGCAATGCCTTCATCTCCTACTATCTGGCCCCGATCCTCACCAGCGTCGGACTGACCTCGAGCCTCGAACGAACCCTGATCAACGCCACGCAGCAGATGCTCTCCTGGCTCTCTGCTTTGTACTTTGCCACTCTGCCCCAGAGACTCGGCCGCCGCTTCCTCTTCCTAGGCTCCGGCATTGGCATATTCCTATGCTTGATCGGTATCACAACAGGAAGCGCCGTCTTCGCCCAAAACGCCTCCAACAAAGCCGCAGCGGGGGCAGTCGTCGCTTTCCTTTACCTCTTCTCCCCGGCGTACAACTTCGGCATCAACGGTAACCTGGGCCTATATATCGCGGAGATCCTACCCTTCCACCTGCGCATGGGCGGCCAGGCATGTTTCCAGCTCTTCTTGACCTGCTTTACGCTCCTCTCCACCTACGCTTTCCCCGTCGGGCTCGAGGACATGGGTTGGAAGTTCTACATCATCTTCATCCCGTGGGTCGTGATCGAATTCACCGTGGTGTACTTCGTCTATCCGGAGACCAAGGGCTTCGCTCTCGAGGAGATTGTGACGCTGTTCGATGGGGGGAGGGACGAAGCGATGGTTAAGACTGCCCTAGACAAAAACGTTATTGATGTGGAACATGCTGAGATTAAGGATTGATTGGGGCTCGCGGGCATATCATTCGTGGAAGGCTGTTATAGTTTCTCTATAGCTCGCAATAAGGACATAACATCGATCTGGGATTTTCTTCGATGCTACTACTCCAGGGTGTAGTATTTAACTTCAGAACACAAAGCGCAAGATATCTAATAACATCCTGGATTAAAGACATTCATGACGTCGGATTCTTATCCGAGTACTTCAGGGTGGAAGGTGTGCTCAGATTCGTCATAGTTGGCGCCATCCCACCACGCGGCCACATATCAGCCAGCTCATCCCATAGAAGACACTCCACTATCCGCGCCGCACAGTCGCTATTCAAGATGACAGCCAGATCGGTCAGAGAAGGAGGCCCTGACCTCAAAGGTCCCTTGGACTTCGCAGACAGTCCTCTTCGAGTCGCCGAACGACAACCGCTGATGCTGGGCGTGTTTCTCGACCTGCAGGACCGAAAGCTTTCCGACTTTCCAACGAGCAACAGTTGGACGTTCGACTACAACCTGGATATCGTGCGCAAGGCCGAGGCCGCTGGATTTGACATCGCATTCAGCCGAATGCAGTGGCTTCCAAAAGGTGGTTATGATGGCGAGGCCTCACTTGATGCGTTTGTTGCTCTGGGCGCAATGGCTGCCGCTACCAGCAAAATCCTCTTGATTTCGACGATTCATGTACTATATGGTCCACTGCACCCTCTGCACATCGCAAAATACGGCGCCACCCTCGACCACATTTCAAAAGGCCGATGGGGCATCAACATCGTGACCGGCCACCGTGCGATCGAGCACCAAATGTTCGGATGGAATCGCATCGAACATGACAAGCGCTACGACATGGCCGCCGAACTGTTCGACGTCGTGAATAGCCTCTGGGGCGAGACGGAGAACATCACGTACGAAGGCAGAGTTTCGCCGTGGAAACTGGAGAATGCGTGGGTGACCCCGAAACCGCAGTACGGTCGGCCTGTCCTCGTGAATGCTACTGGATCTCCTGCGGGCATTGATTTCGCTGTTAAATACTCCGACTTGGTTTTTATCACCTCGCCTGCTGGAGCAGATATAAAGAGCGCTCTAGAGTCGCTGCCAAATCACATCGCAACAATAAAGGAAGCAGCGAAGAAGGCGGGTCGCGAGATCAAGGTTCTCATCAATCCCATTATCGTCTCGAGAAATACGCCAGAAGAGAGCGAGGCGTACTTGCAACAAATCGTCGACGGCATGGACGCAGGTATCAAGGAGAAGCGAACTTTCAAGAGCTATGACAGCGACGCACATGCCTGGCGCGGACTGAACGGCGCTCGCAATCAAGGATATAATCTCGGTGCCAATGTCGAGGTTATAGGGTCTCCGAAGGAAGTCGTTGAGCAGCTGGCAGCTCTGCACAAGGCCGGCATTGATGGTGTGCAACTGGGGTTCTACGACTGGAAGGCGGATTTTGATCACTTCTTGGAGAACATTCTTCCATTATTGAAGGAGGCTGGACTGCGAGTGGATTAGATACAGCAATACTCGTGTCGGAAATAATGAATAACGTGCGATGAAACAGGTCACTTTGTAAAGATTGAGGTCTTCTTTCCTCTCTACGGCTTGTCTCTGCCTCCTCGTTTTGCGTCGCAAGTCTAGTGTCCAGAATTCGGCCCGAACGTTGGCTCTCGCACATGTTACCAATACGGGCCTCATGCAGCTTAGTCTAACTCGGTGACGCAGCTAGAGGTGGGGTTGGAGAAACGAGAGAGGGATATGATATCTCCAACTGGTGCGAGCTTGCTACGGACCACGGCCCCCAAATCCCTAAAGCCCCGTCCCACTGTCTTCTTGTGCTCAGAGTCTCACGAGTCAGCTGTCAAGTCCTGACATAGAAATTCAAGGAGGTTCTGTGACAGCATTCAACCTTGATGATGATCTAACTGACTGTCCAAGCATTTAGACGTTCGCTGCCTGCTACATAAATCATGGGAAAGATTGTCGCCGCGATTGGGCTTTCGCACGCTCCAGGTCATCATCCCATCAATAACACTTAAAGTTACCGAGCCTGACATGCAAGCAGGGGCGCTTGGCTTCCCAGAGACCGCGCAACCAGATGCACGGGCTCGAACGGAGGAGGCATCCCGCAAGCTGGGCAGGACCCTCAACGCAGCTCAGCCAGATGTTGTCTTTGCCTTCATTGACGACCACTTTGAGAACTTCTACCGGAACAATATGCCGTCAATTGCAGTTGGTGTAGCAGAAGAGCACTCCGGCCCAGCCGATCAGCTTCTGGAAGCCCTCCGTATCAAGGACAAGTACCGCTTCCCGGGGAACCCGGCCGTCGCAGAGAAATTGATTACTTCTCTCGTGCACGACGGGTTCGATGTTTCCAGAACTGGTACTGCCGAGTTTGGGCAAAATGTCGTCATGCCGTGGGAGCTCATGAGGCCCGATCTGCCGAATGTTAGCCTGATCCCGATATTCATCAACGTCTTTGCGCCTCCTTTGATCCCGTACCCCCGTGCGTACGCATTCGGCCAGGCTGTCCGCCGTGCCATCGAGGCTCTCCCCGGAGACTATCGTGTCGCTCTCATGTGCACCGGAGGTCTCTCCCACTTGCCGCCGTTCTGGAGCCCAAACCAGCCGGACGATCCCTTCTTGGGGAGGGTGAAAGAGTTCCAGACTTTCGGCAAATCGGTCCTGGCGAGCTATCCTAACCTGTTTGTCGAGCTAGACAAGTACGAGATGGAGATGGCGAAGAAGAACCAGTATCCTCTCAACTCGAAGCACCCTCTTATCAACGCGGACTGGGATCGCCTGTTTCTTAAGCACTACTGCGACGGCGATATCGAATGGATCAAGGACCTAACATATGAAGGAGTGGAGAAAGATGCCGGGCATGGGGGTCATGAGATCCTCAATTACGTTGCCGTGCTTGGAGCGATGGATAGTGCTAAATCGCGATTAGTGCTGTATGAGCCCGTGGTGGAGTGGATCTGTGGCATGGCCTACATTGATTTCGAGGTGGAGGCTTGAGATTCTTTCTCGGGTGGATCTAGCATTAGGAGAGTGTTCTACTTCGGAATTTGTTTCTCCATACTCTCGATGTACTTGACCACACGCCTGGGAGGTGCCTACGAAGGCAAGATCAAATGTACTTGCTGGTCTCATAGCGGGCTTATGCCTCGGTGCCAGTAGGTTCGGTGAGCTATCCGAAGACTCATGATATGGCTATAGGGTGTGAGTACATTATTAGTTGCCTGTTATACAGGCTTTTTTTTACTGGCAAACGCAATAAGATTTAACTCTGGACTTGATTTCTTAAGACACTTAAGTAGAAGCAGCTAGGTGCTTGAGTGTAAGATGAATTGGGACTAAATATTAAGAAACAAAAAGGAAAGAAATTGAGCAGATGAAGACCGCCGTTTGGGATCCTATTTCGCTAACCCCTTACCCTGCCGATTGCGAATGGTTCGCTCTGCACTTCGCACCTCCCGAGGAAGATCCCGAGCAGCAACAGCCTCTCGCAACAGGCGCAAACGATGCTCCGGGATGGAGGGGTCCGCGTTGCCCTCTGCAAGCAATTCCCTCAGCAGGGTGTCACTGAGATCGTTCAGCTGGCAGCAATTCTTCTCGGGAATGGGATCAACAAGAGGATAAAGCAGGCCCCGACAGACTCGGCGGGCAATGCCATATCCCTTGGTAAGGATTCCTCCGCACCTCCACCAGCCAAACGCCAGTTCGCCGAGCGGAGGCTCATCGGCCCAGGTCCCATCGAGCGCATCGTCGAGATCCTTCTTGGTACACGCCGTAAAATTCTTTTCTCCGCCAGAGATCGGTTCTACCCAGACGATGAAGGGAAATGTCGCTGCAGCGTCCAGGTATCCCAAACACCCTGCTTCCAAGTGACCCTGCATGTTAATGGTCATGCCAATACAGATCTCGCCCGAGTTGGGTGGTCGCCTGCCGGTGAGGATATTGCGGTCGACACCTTTAGGTAACTTGGTCTTTGAAGCAGGCATTGTGAATAGAAGGCGGCTTAGATGGATGGTCTGATATTGAAGCATATTGCAGAGCACTTGGGACTATTTATAGGACTTGGTGGAAGTCGTCTTTGTCCGTTGCCTTGCCAATGCCTTTTTACGTTCCTCTTTGGGCGGGAAATCTGTATCTTCTTTGTCCATTCTTGCTTTCTGGTTAAATGCATTGTTGTTCTTTGTTCTCTGCAGTCTTTGACTCTGGACGCCCTTTATTTTACCCACCAAAAGGTAGTACTCCATCTCTTTGTTGACTGAAAGGTTGTCTGTTGCAACTGAGGACACCAAAAGTCAATGCAAGATGGACTTGACAAAGCCAGTCAGAGAAACAAGTTGCTCATAGTCCTGCTTATCCTTAGGACAGCGGGCAAACTCTTTTCCGGGCTGGGAGGCTAAAGCAGCGAGAAACCTCCGCCAAGGCCACTGCCAAGATGAAAAAAGTAGGAGGAAAAAGCAGCAGTGCACGTGGGTTTCGATCGCACGAGTACAATCGAGCCGGCAAGGGCTTTACCACTCGACTACTGAGAATTGATTCGCCCGCGCCATTTCGCAGGTGTCATAGCCCGTCCAATTCCCACCTTCGCTGTCTCTCTCTTGCAATCGACCTCACAACCCCGATCAATGCCCACGCCGCGAAATCATTCAGAAAAATCGTAAATTAAACCCAATGTCAGGTGGAAATCAATTTACAATACTGGCTTTCTTTGTACCACCGGGTTAAGCCTCAAAATCCGGTCTTTTCCAGCAAGTTTCTTCTTGCGACTCGCTATGCTGCTGAAATATATATTTGCTACAATGTTCCTAGGCACCCTTTCCGGTCCTTTTCCGGGCGTAAACCGAACAATCCAGCTTGTGATTCAAACATTTACGCCATGAATGTGGAGAGAAGATACTGCAAGTTCCTTTAGACAGTGTTTGCCTCTACAGTGATGATGAGCGCGGCACTGAGAGCTGTGATGCAGTCCTCAGCCTGACAGTAGTTGAACTCAGGTACAGCCTGTCCCATTGCCGAGGCTTATTTGGCCTTACTCTTATCTTCATCATGCTTTGAATTCATTACTTCTACAGTATGCACGATGGAGGCCCACGTGGCGAAACTACACAGAGGCATCGTCCAAATAGCGTCTCAACCAAGCCTTTGCCCACAGTCGCCCAATAAGCTTTGCCCAGCGCTATCCAGTCTTCTAGGGACCGTACAACTCATTATAGAGCTGTTTTCTCAGGGACTATGTTATCTGTATTCACACGCGGTCGTCCACTCAGGTCGCCGTCACGTACCCAACCCTCTTATACAATCTCTTCGAGAAGAGCCCCGGGAATTGATCGTGCAAGAATGTTGGATAAGTATCTCCGCAGTTAGGGTGGTTACACGGATTGAACTCCGATCCAAGATCGACAGGCCCCATTTACCCCACGGGGAATGAAGTCCCAGCTCTGCGGCGGAAATGCATGTCCGGCGCCTGAATCGTCTTGGAGAAGCTGGGGACCCAAGAAAGCCAATCTTCCCCCTACAAAAGCAACGGCCCCATCTCCCCAGACACCTTAGCACCCAACAGCTTGGAGAGATGGCGAGCAATAACCAAGACTCTGATCTTTCAGCCGCTCATCAGAAGGAAGGCCACGCGGTGCACCTCGAAATGTCGCAAAAGGGGGACCAGGTCGATTCCGAGCTGGATCTTTCGCCTGAAGAACATGGCAAGACCTTTCGCAAGGTCGACTTTCGTCTCATGCCCATGCTCATGGCGCTGTACTTGATTGCCAATCTGGACAGGTAAGAGTCTGCATCACCAGCGTGGACCGAAGACTGAAAATGCCAGGGCGAATCTCGGCAACGCAAAGATCGAAGGCCTCGAGGCGGACCTGAAGATGACCGGAAACGACTACAACATCGCCAACATGATGTTCTTTGTTCCGTATATCCTGTGTGAGGTGCCGGCCAACTCGCTTCTCATCAGGTTCAGCAAGCCCTCTACGTGGATCGGCCTCATTGTCACCGCGTGGGGAATCGTCATGACCTGCAGTGGCTTCTGCCAGAATTTCGGTGGTTTGGTCGGCTGCCGAGTGCTTCTTGGAGTTTTTGAGTACGTGACATCAAGATTACAACCAGAATTGTTCGTCCCGCTAAATATTCTTCGTCCAGGGCTGGCTTTTTCCCCGGTGCCGTGTACCTCCTGAGCCAGTGGTATCCTCCACACATGACCCAGTTCCGCATGTCTCTATTATACTGTGCTGCTGCAATGTCCGGCGCCTTCTCGGGTCTTCTGGCGGCCGCCATCGCCAAAATGTCGGGCCTCGGTGGCTACAATGGCTGGCGATGGATCTTCCTCCTGGAAGGGGCCCTCACAGTCATCCTGGGCCTGGCGTCGTTTTGGATCCTTCCCGATTCCCCGTCACATTCCTCTTGCTGGCTCTCCGACCGCGAGATCGGCTACCTCAACGCATTATACCGAAAGTATCGAGGAGTGCACACACAACAGAATCACCTCGAGGAATCTCCGACGAAGCAGCAAAAGTGGAAAGTCGTTTACTCCGTCCTGACCGACTGGCAGATCTACCTACAGGGTCTTATCTTCATGTCCAGCTCGGTGCCTACGTACGCGCTCAAGTTCACGCTGCCCCAGATCATGGTCAATATGGGATTCAGCAGCACCAGTGCCCAGCTCCTGTCTGCTCCACCGTATGTTGCTGGTGCCATCTCTGCGATTGTCGTCGCTACGTTTGCAGATAGGGTCTCCTGGCGGCTGCCGTTTATCGTCGGCCCGCAACTCTGTCTGATGATGGCCTACGCCGTTCTCTTCTCATACAGCGCAAATATTTCCTCTCACGTTGCCCTCTGCTACACATTCGTCCACGTCGCCACCATCTCAGTGTACCCGATCGTCCCCGGGGCCAATACATGGACCCTCAACAACCTCGCAGGCCAGACCAAGCGAGCGATGGGAATCGCCCTTATGATCGCAGTGGGCAACTGCGGCGGGATTATCGGAAGTCTGATCTTTGTCGCGGAGGAGAAACCTCGGTATCAGACCGGGTGGGGAACAAGTTTGGGATTCATCTGTGCGGGTGCTGCGTCGGCGACAACCCTCGAGATTGTTTATAAGCTCATCAACAAGAGGAGGGATCGCAAGACGCGCGAGGAGATTGAGGCGACGTACACGCCGGCGCAATTGGATGCGATGGGCGATCGGAGTCCGTTGTTCCGTTACTCTCTGTAGGTTTAGACAGGGAGATTATAGTCATTTAGTGAGTGATAATGGAGATATCTCAAAGCCGGTAAAAAGACATAGACACATCAAACAAGGCGATCTTAACATATGATCCATTGTACGTTGCCTCGTTCCTGGCACAGTTAATATAGCAGGCAACTATTGTTGTCTATTTCTGGAATAACAAACGTCCGTCTCAATCATTTCTACTCTGACCCGAGTCGAAGCTGTAAGCGGAAGAGGGAGGCCCATAAGATGTCCTCGTCAACGTGAATAGTACGGAAAAAGATCGCATATAGTGGAGCCTCATTCATTGAAGAGACCTGAACTATGTATTTAGTTCGTATACGCTACTCACTAGGTGAAGTTGGAATCGGCGCAGGGCCATGTCTAAAAGTTACACCTAAAATCTTCGCCAAACCTAAGCACAGCTCCTGCAGCCGCTGCAGGTCCTCCCTTGACGCCCCGTTCACTAACATCCCCTTCATATGATGCTGCAGCTGATTCGGACAGTCCATACCATACAGTGCAGAGACAATCACGTAGCCGGTCGTCAAGTCGTCAATCACCCCGTTGAAGGAGAATATCCGACCGTAGAGCACCTCTACCTTGCGTGAGTTTTAGGAACTTGAACAAGAAACTGGGAGTCGTACCTCGAACGACAAAAGTGTAATCTGGACTCGCCCTCACTGTAGCCTGCGGATCAAAAGCCTTATTGCGCTCGTACACCCGCGTCCAGAACGTCTTTCCTCGAGCGCGGGCGACTTCATCTGACTCCTGCGAGCGAGGAGATTCCGTCTCGCGCAAATCCTCTGGGATAAGACCGGTGAGCGTCCGGATAGCGTTCCCTGTTCGTGCAGCACCGACGATTCCCGTGGATTTGATCAGCGCCTCGCGGAGTCGGCGGGCGGCGTCGAAGCGGTCATCGTGCGAGAGTTTCGAGAGGAGATGCGTATCCAGGTGCCTGTATACCTGCGGGATCACATCGGGGTAGTTTAGCGAGGAGAGCGAGACGATGACGCAGCTGTACCAGCGGAGTTGCTCTGTCCGTGGGAGGGAGAGCACGGGTTCGAAGAAGGTGGCGGGGATTGTTGGGGTGGTGGCCATTGTGAGAGGGAGTTTGATTATTCTCCATGTATCCAGACAGCTGATGGAATATTTGGAAGCGGCGATGGAGATGAGAGTCCGGGACTGGGATCGTGTTGGAGTAGCTCAACGTCATGCGGGGCTCTCCATCTCCAGCGTGGACATCAGTCTCCGGACCCACTGCGTAATAAGACCCAAGCAATTCCAATTCCCGTCTGCATGCATTCTGATCGCAATCAATAGCAATGTACGTGATCGCGCCGCTCTCCAACTGCGCATCGCCCGAGAAGCGGGATCGAGTAAGTCCATGAATGTGCAATGTTCCGCAACCTCTATCGCGGCCCTCTGACAGTAACGCTAGTTCCTGGAATACATTTCTGCAATTGCCCCCGTCACGCTGAAAACCGAGCCCAAGTGTCATGGCTACGCTTGGTTTCGCAGTGCTCAGGATAACAGTGTCGTCCCGCACCACTGGTTAAGAGGCTTCGAGATGTAGATATCCACCAAGAACACTTGCGATGGGAACCAAGTTCTCACCAAGTTTGCAGATATGAAGACATCAAAGCCAACACAGAGACCCACCGCGCCAGTGCCGAATACAAAGCCTTTCGTGGTGCTGTTGGCCCGGAAGGTCTCCTTGAACGCCCAAGCGATCTCCGCTTTTGGCGGCCGCTGTTCGGGTTCCTTGTTCATGGAGAACCGGTGGATTTCTCAACCTTAGCGAGCGAGCAGTACATTGTAACGCACGAGATTACGCCAAATTCTGGGAAGAAGGAAGACGTTCTTGGGCAGCTGCGAGTGCTCGCTCGAGAAGCCGAGGGGAGGCAGGTCCTAAGCTTCTGGGTCCTGCATCGGGGTGATGAGGAGGAGGACCAGAGTCTACTAGTATTTGCGAGATATAAAGACAAGAGCCAGCTGATTGGCATTGAAAACCGGAGTGAGACCCAAGCGAGGTGGAAGAAAGTGCACGAATGCTGTGCAGAAACAAGGCGGACTACGTGGGTAGCGTCAGGCCTGGGATTCTTAGGAAGATAGAATCGACTTAAGGAAGAATGAGAGAAGATTTCCTATGCTACACTTGACGAACTTATAGATTCATAGAATGGCCATCGCATTCGGTGGCGAGGCGACTGCACCCATATAGTTCAGCGGCGACGAAGTGAAGAAGAACGACCAGCGCTGGGTCCTGGCACAGATGGCTGCCAGTGCCTCGAGATCAAACAACTCCCCTAGCGGAGTTCCCCATCCAGCAAGAAGAATTGGGTGGAGATGCCACTGCTTTTCGACGGGTGCTGTCCGAAGTCAGTCTAGATTCCAATGGTTGTAAGAAAGCAACACGTACGCCGAACCTCAAACCCAGGCGAATCACTCGCGACCGCTGCGAACTGCCTCTCCCACAGCCATTCGGCCGTCTCGCGCGACTGACCCAGGCCACACCACTCGCGCACTTGGGCGACTCGTTCGCGTCCAGCGGAGTCGAGCTCCTGGTAGGCTGCCACGTATCCGGTGCGTAGGAACAGCACGTCGCCTGTACGGAACTCGACCCCTTGCTCGGTGGCTGCGGCAAGTAAGTCCTTCAATGTGATTGCATGCCCGGAGAAGTGATTAACCTCGATGCCGTGGCGACGTGCGTACGCGGCGTAGTCGACCAGAACGCCCCGGCCGGCAAGACCGCGCGAGCACCAGGCCTGTAGTCCGTTGATAGCGGTACGACCAGAAGCGTGAATCTCGTCTTGAGTAGTCCTATCAAGAATATATTAGCATCCGTCGCGTGAGGGGGAGACGCTCATACCCGTTATAAAACTTCTTGTCCGCTTGGTACGCGAAATGGCGGAAACTGTCCCATTGGGAGCTTCCTTGTGTGTTGAACGTAATCTAGAACTGTAAGCCAATGTTCTCGCGTAGGGGCTATCTACCTACCACATCGTCATTGACTACGAGAGGGTTCTTGTCGATGACCTTCTGCTCGAACCCCGCCCGGCCGAGCAATGGTGGGTTGAAGAAGTCAAGGGGTAGACTACGGAGAGGATTAGTTTCGCTTCTGATTAAATTACAAGATAACGTACTTGAGTGCGACACGCTCTCCGGTCTTTACTTCTTGTACGGCTTTCGCAACGACCTCATCTGTGAGGTAGTTGAGCGAACCCAAAGCACTGTCTTCTCCCCAGAGTCCCCATGCAGAGTAAGGCGGATCACCCTCGTTCAAGGGGAGTTGATCGAATGTGGGCAGCTTAGATGGAGGAGCCATAGTTTTGATTGCAGGATGTATGTGCGATTGAGTACAGAATTGCTACTTTCAGGGTCCTTCGGATGTCTTTACCCCAGTCAGCCTTGATATTCGCGGCATCGGACATCAATGTCCGCCATCTACTTTTGGAGTAGCCTTCAGGAAAATGAACGCCATGGGCCAAACCCATGCTGAGAGGATGAGCTGCATAAATCAGCCTCGGTACGCTCGCTAGCTGCATGGCTTTCTCTGGCATCCAAGCCTTTTCCAAGCATTTACATCCAAGTTACAGCAATGGCCGCCCCCGGAATCGTCATCCGCCTCAGCGACACACTCGCAACGGACGCCCCCTCGTTGCCCAACACAGAGACAGCCTACACTGTCAGCGCAGGCGACTCTGAAGCACCCACAAATGCCACGATCTACTTCCTCAGCGACATAACCCCCATCACCGTATCCTCAAACCTCTACGACTCCGATAAAGCCTCCAATCCATCCGCATCTCCCTCCTGGATCGTCTGCAAATTCATCAACGGCCGCGACGCCAGCAACCCCAGCGGTGGACCCCAAACAAATCCCCACAAGATCCCAACACACCCCGTCCGTGGCTCAACCATCGTTGTCAATGGATCCACCCCCCGCCTGGAGAAAGAGGCAGACTACCACGCGTGGTACGACCAGGAACACGGCGGGAAACTGGCTCTGGTACCAGGATGGAACGCAATGAGACGGTATGCGCTCGTGAAGGTATATGGGGAGGTGGAGACGGCGAACTTCTACGGGGTCAACTTCTACGATGAGGTTAATGGGCTCGGTGGTCCGGAGTGGAAGGCGGGCGTTACGGAGTGGACGCTGAGAATTCGGGATAATGCGGCCAAGGCGAATATTAGGAGGGTTTGGAGGGTTGAGGGGGTCAGCGAGTAGTGCTATTGAGTGAATGTACTAGGATGCAAAATGCAGACCTGGGCTTCTATCTGAGTTCATTAAAGCTCTTTTATCTCCAGTCCTAACACATCGCCGTTGGTGGGTGCGTGTGGTTAATGTGCAATCTCAACATATCTCTTCGCAAACGGTCCCGCTTCCAATAAGGGTTGAGCTCCTGAGGAGTCATTGAAAGAGGCTAGAGAAGTACATGTTTTTCGAAGATAAGGCCGGACGCTGAAGTACCGGTATCTCAGCGACACACGACTACACGATGGAAACGGGTGGAAAAGCAGAGCTGCCAGACGTAGCTCCAGTCGATAACAGCATCAGGATAGAGCGTGGCTTGTTCAATTATTTAATCACAATATGAAAAGCTCAAGGGAACACTTGCGGCGGCGCAAACAGCCCATACAACGCATCATGCGAGATATCACTCTCCAACTGACTCAAAGAGATGCAGAACCCAGGCGATCCCGTCCCAAGCGCCGTATTTGTATCCAGTCCGAGCAAATAATCCGGCGACACAGGCTGCGGGGTATGGAGTTGCATAGCGCTGTTATTGCCAAACCCATTACTCGAATCAAGAGCCGGGTCAACGGGCAGGGTAAATGCGCTCTCGAAATCGAGGCCCAAGCCTGCACCTTCAAGATTCGCACCAGGACCAGCCCGGAACTCCTTGACCATCTCCCTGAGGACCATCAACGGCTTCTCGAGACCAAAATTGCAACCCCGTTGCAGCTCGCTGAGACAGTTCCAGAAGAACTCGATCGGTGCCATGAACTGTCCCCGCTCGTGGCGCTCGGCGCGGAGAATCACGATGACGGCCGAGTAGACTGCGTACGAGAGGAGGAAGGGGGCTCGGCGGAGGGTGAATGCGTCTCTATATGCGCGGACCAGCTTCTGGATGCAGATTGCGCTGTGGATACACAGTTTCTCGGATTCTCTGCGGCTTTCCTCGGTGGAGTGTCGGCGGAGGTGGCCTTCTGAGAGGAAGGCGCGTTGTAAGAGGATTGTAAGGGCGTGGTAAGTGGTGCTATAATAGTCAGTGAGTTATCGACCGGATGACTAAATGGAACAGGCTTACTGGGGTGTTATTTGATGAGGCGGAGGGGTTTGGCAGGTCTCGGGGTCGTAGTTCAGGTGGGCAGGTAATGAGTTCTTCCATTCTCTCAGTTCGGTTTCAATGGAAAGCTTTTGCTCCCGCAGGTATTCGGAAGTACATCTGATCGTTTGTATGCCGTATAGACTCGTGATACGTGTAGAGATCTGGAACAGACGAGCCAGCCAGCTGAAAGTCGACAGCGCGTGCGCAGGCCGTGGCTCATACGGAGGGGGTTGGTGCGTCGCCTGCCGATCAAGGTATGGCTCCCACTCTTCCAGCTCCTCAAAGGTATCCAAAAATCGTAGCGGGACCCGAGCTTCGACGGTCGCAAACATACACGGACGCCCCAGGTACAAGGCCTGTGTGGCGTCGGTGACGTATGCCCCCCAGTACAGCCGCTTCCGCATCTCCTGCTCGAGGTCCCAGCGCAGGTGCTGACTGTGGTCGAGATTGGAGAGGCTCTCGTAGTCTGGACCGAGCATGAGGTGGCAGCCCATGTCGATGATCATTCGATACGCTGTTCCGGAGAGGTTCCATCCGGCACTTGACTTGCCTTGCGAGACGAGAGTAGCGCTTGTCAGAAGCAGCGCCACTGCGGTCGGAATGCTCGGTTTGTCCAGTTCATCGGGCAGAAGCTGGCGGAAGCGTTGGTAAAAGCGGGCGCTCATGCTATTGGGGTCGCTGACATCTGACCCCAGCCCTTGTCTGTCGCTGTATAACGTGCTAGAGTAATAGATCGCATTGAGAAGAAGCTTGTTGACCCATGGTCCGCCACCATTGACAAGACCTTCCATGATCGCCGGACGGTAGGAGATCATGTACGCATAATGCTGGCGGTTGAAATGAAGATCGAGTAGGTGCCTGGCCAGATCAGGCTCGCAGCCGTCAAAGTCGATGAGATTCGTTGGCTGGCGATAGAGACGAGATTCACGCTGTCGTTGGAGCGCAGCGTTGCTGACGAGCCTTGCCTTGGATGAGGCCACCGCGCCTTCTCCTTTCCAGCCCATGGTCGAGATGTTCTTATTGTGCTGTGCTCTCGATGTGGGATTCAGGATGCTCGCGAGCCCGTGTACTGATGAGACGCAACCGTGTTCATGAAACGCCCCGGCCACTCGTGCTTCGCAGGGGGACATGCCTGATTCGCCCTGGGCAGTGTCTTTTAGAGCGCCGGGCGTGAGGGCGCTCTGGCAAGGGTGTGATATCGCAGCCTGGAGGCCGGTCACCATCTCATGTTCATGGGGCGGATCCGGATGGAACGAGGTGTTCGTGTTCATTCCCATGTTGGACGGCCTCCGTGTCTCTGTCGGCGAGCCCGCCTGCCCATCGGGCCCTTCTCTATCGCGCACCGTCCCATACAGCGATGTAGACGGCGTCAAGAGTTGCCCGACGCCGTCTCCCATAGATTGACCAAACTCATATCCCTCGCCCACATTCCTCACACTGGTAACTTCATCTCCACTGGTTGCCGGAATCCAATCCTTCAACCCGGGATCAACACCACACGCCTTGAGATGATCCAACAACACCGCAACCGTCGCCTCAAGATTCTCAACTCTCGCCTTGGATGGTCTCGGTTCCCGCCTCGCATCCTGAGCATAAATACAGTGAAACCCATTCGCAGTGCACTCCTGGCACTGTGGCCTGACGCCGTCACATTTGATCTTCTTCTGTCGACAGGGCGTACACGTTTTGCACGGCCCTGCGCCTCGGGGGCGGCATATTCGAGCTTGTCGTGGTTGAGCTCGTTGGGCAGTGGGACTCATCGTGAAGCTCTACTCTCGACGATCGTATGATGCGAATTGGCAGTGACCGGGGTCGTCCGGGGTTAGAAATGCGGAGGACCGGATGTGCACGGGGGGTTCGACGTGGCCCCCACAGCAAACTCGCCACGCGCCGCAGCGACTCCAACTTTTTTGTGGAGCAGACACGCACTAGCACTCGATAGAGCAAAGTGCCGGATATTGATGTCCGGACCATACGTTCGGACATTGATTTTCTGCACCGCGTTGCGGTCATTGGATTGTCGTATATAGCATTTGCTGCTTTCACCGTTGGTAGGAATCATCACCGAGCAGCGAGTCCAAGACCTCACAATGGGAATCACAAACGGCATCAATGGTCACCAGAATGGGAATGGCCTTCAAAACGGCCACCAGAATGGCCACCCGGCACTCGACCCGTTCTACAAGATTGTCGAGCAGCCCATTGGCACGCGGCGGCCGATCCGGGTCGCTTGTATGGGCGCCGGCTACTCTGGCCTGATGATGGCTATTGTATTTAGTGAGCGCATGAAAGACAAGAACGCCGAACTTGTGATTTATGAGCGGAATGAAGATTTGGGCGGGACGTGGTTGGAGAATCGGTATGCCATGGGCCATTCTTATTCGAATAATGTTGGCTGACAGTGTAGGTACCCCGGGTGTAAATGCGACATCCCCGCGCACAACTACGCGTACAGCTTCGCGCCTAATCCAAACTGGCCGAACTACTACGCGACTGCACAGCAGATTCATGAATATATGCATGGCGTTGCAGACAAATATGACTGCAACCGGTATATCAAGTACCAACACGCCATCAAGGGTGCGGTATGGGACGAGGAGGATGCCAAATGGGAGCTTTCGGTTCAGTCGCCGGATGGAACGGTCTTCCAAGATCGGGTGGATGTGTTCATTAATGCTGGTGGTGTCCTCAAGTCGGTATCCTATCCCCAACCCCAAGGCCTATACTGATACAAACCCGACAGCAACTGGAAGTGGCCCTCGATAGAAGGCCTGCACTCATTCCAAGGAAAACTAATTCACTCCGCGCGATGGGACCAAGACTACGACTTTACCAACAAAAAGGTCGCCACAATAGGCATTGGCTCCTCTGGCATTCAAATTGTCCCACAACTAGCCAAACACGTCTCCTCGATGGACGTATATGTCCGCACCCAAACGTGGATCTCGCCCGCCCCCGGAATCAACGAGCCCACGAAAAACGATCTCGAAATGGACGCCGACTACAACTTCTCTCCAGCGGCTCTTGAAACACTCAAGGATCCAGAGGTGCTTCGCGCATACAGAGCGGCGATTATGGACCGGCGGATCGAGAACTTCAAGCGAGCGATCGCTGACACAGACATTCAGAAGCGCGCCCAGGAGATGTTTACAGAGAGCATGATCAAGCGTCTGGGCGATACTCCCAAAGGGCGCAAAGCGGCCGAGTATCTCCTGCCAAGTTTCCCAGTCGGTTGCCGCAGACAGACGCCTGGACCGGGTTTCCTGGAGGCTCTCACGCAGGACAACATCGAGATGCATTGGGACGACGTGGCCGCCATCACGGAAAAGGGGATCCGAACTCGCTCGGGAGAAGAAAAGGAGTACGATGTGATCGTGTGCGCGACAGGCTTCGACACATCATTCCGTCCCGCATTCCCACTCATCGGGAGAGGGGGAGTTAATCTCGCGCAGAAATGGGACATCGAGCAGCCCAAGGCGTATTTCGGATTCTCGGTCCCCGACATGCCCAATTACTTCTGCTTTATTGGGCCCAACAGCCCCATCAGCAACGGGTCACTCGTGCTCGGGATCCAAGCGACGGCGATCTACGTGTACAAGTGGCTGGAGAAGTTACAGACGGAGATGATCCGCAGCTTCGAGGTGCGCGATGATGCCAACGAGGAATACAACCAACATATCCAGCAGTATCTGGAGCGAACAGTCTGGACGCGCGGGTGTCGCAGCTGGTACAAGCGAGGAACTGTGGATGGACCGGTGGTTGCCATCTACGGGGGAACCTCATTCCACTTCATGGAGGCGATCAAGAATCCCCGGTGGGAGGACTTTCACATTGACCGCGTGAAGGAGGCGAAGAGCAACCGATTTGCATACCTGGGCGATGGATTTAGTCAGAGGGAGGCCAAGGGGGGCAGTGTCGGGGCTACGCAGACACTGGATTTCGACGAGTATTGGAGGCTGTTTGTCACGCCGGATATTCACGATTAGAAAGACTCTCTACATGTGTCATACAATGGAATCTGGGGTTTAGATTGGACTAGAAATGATATCTAGCGAGTCGTCATCAGCGAGTCAATGCGCTCGGAAATAGCCTAAAACCAAACAGCCTGAAAGGTTAAGACGTCTTGTCCTTGGATACTTAACCATGCTTCACCCCCCGGATCCCCCGGTGGCTGTCTCGGCGCTGTTCTTGATTTGCCCTGACTATGATCCTGCACGATATTTCCCGCCAATAAGTGTGCGCATCATACGAAGGGTCTCGCCCCCATGGGGGAGTGTGACCCCGAGATCGACGACAACTGCGGGGTATCGACTTCAGTCTGTGTTCAACGACGGCCCAATTCCTCCAATCTGAGAGTCGTTTCGGGGTCGAATTGCCCGGAATGTAGACTTGGCTGTTGGAGACATTGTGTGTTCAAGGGATATAAAGATATCTTGACATCTGCCTCCACTGCCTGAAACATGCAACCGCCTCCTCGAAATCAACTCCACCATGTCTAAACGAACCGGAGGAACAGCAAAAGGCGATGTCAAGGTCAACGAGATCGCAGCGACCTCCGAGGTCTCTCGTCTTCTTGCCGAAGACAAGGTCCCCTGGTATCGCAAGAAGAATCTGCGCCGTCTCTACATGTTTCTGATGCCATCTGCCCTCGGTGTCGAGATCACTACAGGCAAGTCTTCGCCTATATTTAGGTACACATACTCTAACGCCGAGAGTTAGGCTTCGATGGCAGCGTGCTCAATGGCCTCCAAGCCGTCGACAAATGGCAAGAGCACTTTGATCACCCCACCAGCGCAATGCTGGGCCTCGTGTCTGCCGCAATCTCCATCGGATCTGTCGCCGCAGTCCCCTTCATTCCTCTCTGCAACGACCGATGGGGCCGTAAGTTCAGCGTGATCTTTGGATCCCTGATCGTTGTCATCGGAGTCGTCATCCAGACAGCCGCAGCGAACCTGGGGATGCTGATTGCGTCGCGGATAATTATTGGATTTGGACTCGCTCTTGCTCTTTCTGGAGCCGCACAACTTCTGACGGAGCTTTGCTACCCCAAGGAGCGAGCCATTATGGTGGGCTGTTTCCAGATCTCTTGGTATATCGGTTCTGTACTGGCAGCGGGGACAACGCTGGGAACGTTCAACTGGCCGAATCAGTGGAGTTGGAGACTTCCAACGCTGTTCCAGATCCTGCCGTCGATCCTCCAAATTGCATTTATTTGGTGAGTACCTTGCATCTCGGGCAGGTCCACAGCTAATCCAGATGTATCAGGTTTGTCCCCGAATCCCCCCGCTGGCTCATCTCCCGCGACCGCCACGATGAAGCTCTCTCAATCCTACGAACTTATCACGGGGAAGGCGACGAAACCTCAGCATTCGTTGCTGCAGAGTTCCTACAGATCCGCGAGACCATCCGACAGGAAAAAGAAGCCTCCTCATCCCCCTGGCGCGAACTCATCAGCACAAAGACCAACCTCCGCCGGGTCACGGTCGCCTTCTGCGTTGGCCTCTTTTCGCAATGGGCTGGGAACGGCCTGGTCAGCTACTACCTTGCCAAGGTGCTCGCCACCATCGGGATCGAAGAGCGCCTAACCCAGCAGCAGATCAACGTCGGGCTGAGCTGCTGGAACCTGGTCACCGGCGCCGCAGCCGCCAGTCTCGGAACGAACTACCTCCCCCGACGGACGCAGCTCCTCACGGGCTTTGGCAGCATGTGCATCATCTTCTCCTGCTGGACAGCCGCCTCAGCCGTCTTTACAAACTCTACAGACGCCAACGGCGAGAACGGGAATAATTCCGCTGCAACGGCTGTCGTCGCGTTGATCTTCATCTACTACGCCTTCTACAACCTCATGATGCCGCTGCAGTATCTGTACGTGAGCGAGGTATTCCCCTTCCTGCAGCGATCCAAGGGAATTGCCATCATGCAGCTGTCAAACAAGGGTGGGACCGGATTTAATCAGTTTGTCAACCCGATCGGGTTGGAGGATCTGGGATGGCGGTATTACCTTGTTTACGTGGTGATTCTGGCGGCGGAGACGGGGGTGATTTGGCTGTTGTATCCGGAGACGAGGGGTGTTTCGCTCGAGGAGGTTGCAGTTGTGATGGAGGGAGATGATGCGCGGGTTGAGAGGGTCGAGGGGAAGAGGGTTGATGATGTTTGATTCATTGTGTATCGTGATTAAGGGGGAGCATCTCCTGAACTGGGATGCGAATCCTGGTACACTCCAGCGTATGGTCGCCACGGCCAGGTTCACAAGCACCATCGAATTGTCTCGGGATGGACCGATGTATTAAGCAAAGTCATTGAACCAATATCTCTGGAGTGACCCCGTGTTTGAGGTCCGAAACCTGTGGAGAGCTCCTTCATCTCGGGACCCAAACTGCCGATCGTCGATCAACTGCCCTGACCCTGGCCCAGTTGTCCCTGCCCAATGATAAGCAGGCTGCTACGAGGACCGTACACACGGGTTGCCGATTGGCCCTCGGCCCAGCCTGCTGCAAAGCCGACGCTCGGCCCATTAGGCTTGACCATTTGGGTTCCTGAATCGGTGCGTACCCGAGGCCAAATCAATGGCTCAACCCCTGGCGATGCCCATCCATCCCCGGAAATTGCTGGAGCTTCCTAAACACTGAATCTCGGAACCGCTCGTAACACATGGCCAGTCAGGCACAATTCGCCTAGTTATAAATACGCTTTGTAGCTCCCCTCAAGCGGTCAGAAAAGCCACCCACGTCGATCATCCCACGATGCTCTCCACTCGTTTAGTTTCGTTCCTCCCTTTCGTCTCCCTCGCCCTGGCCGCCGACCCTGCGGTGGTGACGGTGTGCGAGTTCCTCCACGCGCAGTATCCCGACATCACCGTCTTCGACCCCCTGGGCGGCCACGGCTCAACCACACCGGTCGGCGAAGCGACATTCAACAACACCCTGACCGAGTACTGGAACAAGCTCAACGGCGACAATCGGCCCACGTGTGCTTTCTACCCACGCAATGCTGGCCAGGTCTCCGTCGCTGTCAAGCAACTGAACAAGTACCCCGGAGTCGAGTACGCGCTCAAGTCCGGAGGCCATAACTTCAACGTTGGATTCTCCAGCACTGACGGGGGTATACTGATCTCCTTTAACGAGAACCTCTCTTCTACCGTTCGCTCAACAGATGGCGAGAGTTTTGATGTTGGCCCCGGTGCACGCTGGGGAGATGTCTATAATGAAACCGTCAAGACCAACCAGGTCGTCGTCGGAGGGCGCCTGGGGAATATCGGTGTCGGTGGATTTATCCTCGGGGGAGGGCTGTCTTACTACTCGGCACAATACGTGAGTACTCAATAAAGTTGTAGCATAGGTAATTGACATACCGCAGGGTCTTTCATGCGACAACGTCCTCAACTTCGAAGTCGTTCTAGGCAATGGGACCATCGTCAACGCCAACAGCACCTCCCACCCCGACCTCTGGTGGGCCCTCAAGGGCGGCGGCAACCGCTTCGGAATCGTGACCAAGTTCACTCTGCAAGCCCACCCGCTGGGCGACAATGGCCGGGTCTGGGGAGGGATCAAGCTCTTCAGTACCCTGCAGCGCGGACAGCTCTTTGCTGCCATCTCCGACTTTATCCGGACCTATCCTGACACCAAGGCGGCTGTCATCCCTACGTTCAACATTGCAATTGTGGATGCTATTATGGTCTTCTTCTACTACGATGGTGCCTCGCCTCCCGCGAATGCCTTTGCAGGTCTGGACCGGATCCCAGCGTTACTCGACTTCACCAAGGAAACAACCCTAACCGAGATGTCCAACATCGCCGGCGGCGCCCAAATGACCGGCCAGACAACCGCAGCACACGTGAACGGCTTCCCAAACATGGAGCGAACCAAAACTCGACAATTGATGGAATACACCTGGCAGACGTACAAAGCGAAAGCCAAAGCCAACAGCGCCCGGAATATCAAGTTCACGACCGCCACGTTCGCCACGCAGCCTCTTCCGCGCGTCATCGCTGAACGCGGCATCGCGGCCGGCGGAAATACACTGGGTCTCGACCCGAAGCATGGCGACATCTTCTGGATCGAGAATACGCTTCTCTGGGACGATGAGATCTGCGATGCGGCGTGCCCGGATGTGCTCCATGATATCGGGGATACGGTGCACGACCGGTTCCAGAGCCAGTTTGCGGGATCGAAGCCGACGAATTATAAGTCGGGGGATCTCGATTTTATCTCGTGAGCTCTGCCCAAGAATATGTGCCGTGTGTGAGGTACTTGCTAACAATCACAGGGTCAACCCCTTGTTTATGAATGACGCTGCTGACTACCAGGATGTGTACTCGAGTTACGGAGAAGAGAACAAGGCAAGGTTGATTGAGATAGCCAAGAAGTACGACCCGAGTGGGTTTATGAATCGCCAAGGTGGTTGGATCTTGGAGTAGCTTAGCAGTCATGACTAGGTACAGGCGTGGCGAGTGGCAGAGGAGGAGGCTGGATATAGAGGGGGATGGATGAAGTTGCCTCGCGGAGTTGAAGTGGACGGGGCTTGACTTGTAGTACCTTCGATGTAGGAGTCGTATCTCCTGAACACTTATTTTACTGTAGCAATTTATATAATTCGCAGTTCTAGAGTATACAGCATGGAATCGGGGCATGCGGGGGTAGTATCGTGCGCGACTCGTTGCTGCGGCTACTTCAGAGAACACAGCCCCTTGAGATACGTTAACCATGGGCTCTAACCCCTCACGCAGCCTCCACATGGGAAGTATGCGTCTGTTTATCAGCCTCGCTTCGCTGCACCCCCCTCGCAACGTCGTCATTCCCATCAAACAAGATCCGAATCTGATCCAAGCTAAGGCCTGCCGTTTCGGGGTAACCGAAGTAGACCGTGGCGAGGGCCGCAACGATGATGGCAACGAACACTAGATAATACCTCCACGCAATGGCATCCAAGGCGATTGGGTTGATGAAGATATTGAAAGTCAGGGCGGCGTTGGTCATCGCCATGCTCAAGGCGACTCCGCGGGCTCGCATGATGTTGGGCCAGATCTCAACGACGTACGCCACGCTGACGGCGGAGAATCCGATGCAGTAGCCGCCGAAGAAGACGAACAGGAATGGGATCGCCAGGGCGGGTCTTATTAGATGGGAAGCTGAATATATGGATCAGGCAGACTTACAGCAATACCAACGGATTTGACCTGGTTCGATGCAAATGTGCCGGAGAGCGCTGTGATGATGATGTACGAGACAAGCATGATACTGCACGAGAGGAGGAAGAGCTTCCTCCTGCCGGCTTTGTCAATAAGGAGGGCGGCGCAGACAGCTAGGATCAGATTTCAGACGTTGAGGAAGCCGTTCAGGAGGGTCTGTTGCGTGACCGACGTGATGCCGACGGTTGTGAGAATTAGATTCAGATAGTACGAGACAACACCGCTATACGGGATACATACGGATTAGCAGCTTTCTTGATTACAGTACGAGGAAAGAGAGGATAAAAAAGGGGCGCTTACTTTCCAACCCACTGTCCGAAAAACGGGATCGTAAGGGAGAAGAACAACCGATGGCGATTTCCAGGAGTTTCGATCATGTCGAGATAACTCGTTGCGTCGACAGCTTCTTTTTCCATGGCGACGGCGACTTCAATCTCACGCATCTCGAAATCAACCAAGGGGTGGCTCGCGTCTCCCGCCCCGTGATGCTTGACGAGGACAGCGCGTGCCTCGTCTACCCTTCCTTTGGAAACGAGCCAGCGGGGAGACTCGGGCGTGAACAAGCTCCCAGGCAGGGCTAGGATGGGAATGGCAAGCTGCATGACAGAGGGAAGCCGCCAGGCCCACGAGCTGTCCATATTACGAACACCGAATGTAACCCAGGCAGCAATAATGCTTCCAACATCTAGAAAAGGAACCATAAATATCTGACGTCGCTATGCACGTGTAGAAGAAGAACTCACAGAATTGGCACAAGAAGAGCGCCGTGACTCTCGCGCGATGCGTCGGGTACGCAATCTCAGCAATGAGAACGCCCGCCGCGCCTCCCCACGCCGTCGTTGTCCCGATGAACGCACGGCCAATGATGAACATCGTATCGTTACGCGCAGCAGATTGGACTGCCGTTCCGAGCACAGAAAGGGCAATGGAGATATACAGACATGGCCTTCGACCAAAGGTATCGGATACCCATGCCTGTGACGGATAGCAAAGTAGCCCGCACAGGACGGAGATGGCGTTGATGAACCCGAACCAGGTGCTCGTGGGGTAGTGCATGAAAGTTTGCCACTGCTGTAGACTCATCAGGCCGTTCATTAAGCCGCCTTCGTATCCCATGGCTCCGGCCCACATGAAGAGGGAGCAAATTGTTAGATTCAGTCGAAGGAGGTGGGGGACTCGATACCAGGGTCTAGTTTCATAGTGCGCTTCCTGCTTCGTACCGCAATTGTTAGCCAGTGCAGGTCTTATGCCTCGTTGCCAGACGACGAGAGGATATCGACTGAAGGATGGGGCCAGGTGGTGTAGGCTCACCTCAGCCGAGATCTCCCCTTTCATATTTTGTATCTGCTTGTTGACCATGATGTCGTGTTATGATCGAGGTAAGTAGGGTACTCCCCACGGACAAGAACAGGGTCTGGTGGATATTTATAAAAGACCTCTGCAGCCTCGCGGGGGATGTATGGGTTTGGTGAGCGGAATCGGCTAAGAATCTGGGGATACAGAAGCGAAGCGAGAGTAAACGTGGCTGCGCTATGACCACGCGACACGCAGTCAGTGCACGATGGATGAGCTTAGCGTCATCACTTAATCGGGCATGCTCCTCCACATGCCGATGGAAGGATCAGTTGAGGGACGAAAGACCAAGCTTGACCCGATCCTGGGGATCTCGCTTAGGGTGTCTGATAGCCAGTCAACAAGTGTTGTCCAGCAGAGCTCCGTGGAAGGGAACTTTTCTCCGATGCCCTAATTGATCTGATAGGTCAGTGAGCAGAATCCGGGCTGGCGTAGATATACATAACCCTCCCCGGAATCGTTGCTTCCCCGGAATGATGTCCTGTTGACAGCAGCCACTCCGAAGATACTCCGTAAACGAGGTAAGTGCAAAGACAAGCGTCATGGACGCAGCCAATGAAGGGATATCGCGTAGAGTGCCTGATGAATACATACCTGATATCCCTCTGCCCCAATCCATTGCGTATCCGCCTGCTTTCAACGAAGTGAGGAACCACGGCCCGGACTCCGGAACTTGCTACACCCGACAGAGCGTCTGCCACCCAGTCCGGGCGGAACTACCTTGTTTTCTTCCATGTCGTTCTGGGAGTCACTCTGTTTAGACCCAGCACCAGCTCGACGGTTTGGGTAGTCCGGGATCGTGTGGTCCCGTTGAAGACATCTCGGAAAGCCAATCTCCGTTGGGAACAGCTTGCAACATACTACTCAACTTTTTATTTATTGTTACATGATAATCCTGAGCGAGACACACCACCCCCAGTTTCTACTCTTCACACCCTCGTCGTACCTTCGAGCCTACTACCGTAATGCACCCCCATCCCAAAGATATCCCGCCCTATCGGGACAGCACCAGGACAACTGACGAACGAGTCTATGACCTTCTCAGCCGGATGACTGTGGCCGAAAAGGCTGGGCAGCTCTTTCACGGTATGATCCTCATGGGGCCTGACGGCTCGCTCTCCGGGCCCGTGCCCGGCTTCGGAATCGAAGGCACCCACGAGCTCCTAACCGAGAAGCTCATGACTCACTTCAACATCGTCGGTCCGATCACCGACCCAGCCGTGACAGCAAAATGGTACAATACGCTTCAAAGATACGCTATCAACAACACGCGCCTGGGTATCCCCATCACCATCTCCACCGATCCGCGGAACCATTTCACCGACAATGTCGGCACCAGATTCAACGCTTCTTCCATGTCTCAATGGCCGGAGACCCTCAGCTTTGCGGCTTTACGGGATGCCAAGCTGGTGGAGCGATTCGCGGATATCGCACGGCAGGAATACGTTGCAATGGGGATCCGCGTCGCTCTCCGCCCTCAGATCGACCTGGCTACGGAATACCGCTGGTCCAGAATCAACGCTACCTTCGGGGAGCATGCTGAGCTCTCCGACGAACTTGCCCAAGCGTATGTGCGAGGCTTCCAGGGAAAGGAACTCGGCCCAACCAGTGTTTCCACAATGACAAAGCACTTCCCAGGAGGCGGACTGCAGCTGGATGGCGAGGATCCGCATTTCGTCTATGGTCAGGAACAGGTGTATCCCGGGAAGCAGATCGAATACCACCTCAAGCCATTCGAGATGGCACTTGAGGCTGGTACTCGCCAGATAATGCCCGGGTATGGAATGCCGATTGGAACCGAATGGGAACAGGTTGGCTTCGGCTTGAACAGGGACGTGATCACTGACCTGCTTCGCGGTAAACTTGGGTTTGAGGGTATAGTGTGCACTGACTGGGGACTACTCACGGACGTTACCCTCCTTGGGCAGTTCATGCCCGCTCGCGCATGGGGCTGCGAACATTTAAGCCAGCTGGAGAAAGCAAAGATGGTTCTTGATGCTGGCTGTGATCAATTTGGAGGCGATACCCTGCCGGAGTTGGTGATTGAGCTGGTTGAAACCGGGCAGATTCATGAAACTCGCCTGGATCAGTCTGTCTTCCGCATTATGAAGGAGAAGTTTCTTCTCGGTCTTTTCGACAACCCATTCGTGGATGTCAATTCGGTTGGGGGAAATGTCGGCGCCCCGGAATGGAAGAAGGAGGGCGAACGGGCCCAACGAAGGGCGTACACTCTGCTCAAGAACGATGGCGACATTCTTCCCCTGCGCCAAAGTGATGTTGATGGAAAGAAGGTCTACGTCGAAGGTATCGATGCTTCGATCGCCAGGGCACGAGGACTGGCGGTGACCGACACATTCGAGGATGCGGATCTCGCCCTCCTCCGACTCAAATGCCCATATGATAAGAAGAGCGGCGGCTTCGAGGCTTTGTTCCACAGCGGTTCACTGGAATTCTCCTCGGACGAGAGCAGTCGTATATCAGGCATACTCGACAAGGTGCCGATTAGTATCGTCGAAGTCTACCTCGACCGACCTGCAGTCCTCACCGAGATTGCTCCACGGGCCTCCGCACTTACGGCGAGTTACGGGAGCAGCGACGACGCCTTTTTTGACATCGTCTTTGGCTCTGACGGCGTGCGTCCGGAGGGCAAGCTGCCTTTTGATCTACCGAGGTCGATGGAGGCTGTGGTGAAGAGCAGATCCGATGTTCCTTTCGACACTGAGAACCCGCTTTTCAGATATGGATATGGTCTGGCATATAGACGATGAACTTCGGTGTGAGATGTCGTTCAGTTTACCTGGTTTTTTTTTTATAGTTTTAGGCCGAGTGAGGATGTTGATTTGAAAATGGACCTAGTCTATGAAGTTGGGATAGTTCCAGGAGTCGTTGCGCTCCTGTGTGTGCGTGAATATATATAGTAGAGTTCATCGAAAAAAAAAACTATTTGACGATGAGAAGACGGCATCTATTATGGGCCTACAACGGGCCAGTGATACGAGAGTTGCATTTGCTTATAACTTCACACCGCAGCAGCATGCCTAGACCGCATGAGATATCGTACCGAGCCTACTTTCGTTCTTTTTCTATACCAAATCACTAGGTGAAGGGCAATACTGACAGGAAACTGTGACAGCGCCAGAAGTAGTTCTAGGCTGCACTATTTCCAAAGGTCTATCTCGCCCAGAATTACCCGGGGTCGACTCGGTGACCCGGTCATGTGCGACACGCTCGTATTTAGATGGCGACCTTGCCACCCCCTCGTTTAGATCTCAACCTTTTTCCAACCTCAGCTCTGGTGTCACCCTTGGAGCGATAATGTTGAGGCCAATAAATCTCCCCGCACATCTCATCGTGCCCCCTACCCTCATCCTCGGGCTGGGCCTGTACATCTCGTTCTTCCGCAGAGCACCACCTCTTCCATCCCCGTCCTCGAAAGCGCAACGTACAGACGGACACAAGGAATTCTCCACAGCCCACCAGCTTCTCGTTCCTACTCCAGCGACTCCCCGAATCGCCGATACAAATGCTCTCCTCGGCATAATCACTAGCGCCCTGATGCTGCCGTACTTTGTCAGCTCATACATGCCGCTTGAGCAGAACCAGTGGCTGCACGCCTCGGTTCCGATCCGCCTATGGATTTCAGGGATGTTGATAGGGAATGTACTCCTGCGACGGAAGACAATGTCTCGGGAGGGATATTGGGAGTTTCTGATCCTTGGCGTGATGGATGGGGTGTCGGCGTTCGCGTTGGGGAAGTATTTGGGGAGGTTCGATGGGCGTGTCCCGTCTCTTTAAACTTGGCTTGTCAGTGTCTCAGAAAGGGGGGGTCGTTTAGTGGGTGTCTATATTGAAGGTGTAAGAATTGGATCTAGTCTCGCCTCTCCAGTCAACCTGTTATCCATCGTCCATTTACCAGACAACGAGCGACCGACGCTTAATAAAATTACTCAAATTTCCAGTAGACGGATGGCCGGTGAAGAGAGCATAATGTCGACGTGAGGGTGCCGCCCGTGATGAATACGTCGATCGTTGTCCAAACATGTAGTGAATCGAATGAATAGCTCAGATGTTATCGAGCTCCGCGAGATACAGCTCTCAGAAGAGGTTTGCCTCAAGCTGTACTTTGTAGGTAGGCGAGATGATGGTTGCTCTTCGCGAAAGACCAAGGTCGACCGCCCGTATTGATCCAGTGGGATATGGGAGGCATAATCAAGTTTCTTGAACTGTTTTCAGCATCGTTATGATATCCACCCATCTAACATTGTCCATACAGATTTAATGAATAGTATGTGCTGGACGCAGGTGGGGACTGGCTCTCATTTTATCCATATTTGCCTTAGAGTCGATAATCGCCTGAGTATTAGCCGCGTGTAGCGAAGTAGCCCTTAAATGACCTTTGATATGTATCACTAAGTCTAGTGTGTAAGGCCGAACATCAGATGTTGACAGTGGAATCAGAAACCCGTGGGAAGGAGTTTGGCCAAGCTGCCTTGCTGCTCCGCAGTGTTGGGGATATGCGGCGCCCCATTTTCCAGGTAAATGGAATGCTAACTTGGAGGCCACTGTCCTCTCCCATCCTCATGGAAACAGTCAGCTGGAGCCTATGGATAGACCAGGGCAGAGAGGGTGCTGACGTAGACATAATATGAGAGAGCCTCACTTTACAGGACAGACCATGTATCACGTCAGTTATATCATGGACCGAATACGGAGTTGAGACGCAATGGAAATGTTAGGCACGGGGAGCACAGACCAATCTGCAGCATTTGGACTGTCATACTAGGGCTAATCAACTCGACAAAGTCCCAGCCCAGCACGCCCGACATCAACTGATCCCCACTGCCCTTGCGCAAATCCCGACTTTAGGCGCAGGATGGGGGATACTAAAACATCAAAGCACGAGGCAATGAAAATGGCTACGAAGCGGACCGGGCTATGACTTGCATATCGGATAGGCGAGTACGAACACAGCGACTATTAATGGTTACGTTCGAGAGAGTAGCTCGCTGCATCAAAGCCGACACCTGAAGAAAGGTGTACGCATATCCTTCCCTAGTCGTTGCGTCCGCTGCTATATCATTAATTCGTGCTGCGGAGATCATAATGCAACCGTCCTCCACGTGCGAGTAATATGTGCTCAAATGGGCCCCCGCCGCGGCGAGATATTAGCTTGTTCTTGCGTGATCACCCTACATAAATTCAGACTCTGACGTCGGGATTGTTCCGTCAATATTGACCTAAATCAGTGTCTAGTCATATCACGCCTTTATTCTTGCGGATCTCGCAAGTGCGGAGGGATTGATCATAACCGCCAAATAGCCTGTACCTGTCGTCTCTATATGCCCTCACTATGTCTTTTAAATAGGTTATAGATTCAATATTTTTAGCCAGCGTCCGAAAAACATAATCTGCAGCTTGCAGTTTTATGATTTCAACCAAAGTACCAAGAAGTCTTACCATCGCAAGCTTGTGGAGTGTGATCCAACGGCCCCTCTAGACAAGCACGTTTCCCTGCTGCAGCTGACGCCATTGTCATGGCGCAATACAGATAGCAAGCTTCTCCAACACGACTCCAACTGCTAGTTGATAAATGAGCGATCAACTACTCATTAAATTGGAATCGTTGCTGAATTCGTGGAATCAGCGACATTCGTGCTACGAAAATGGCACCCCCGAACACAGAGACGATAGGCGGGCCTATCGACAAAACAGCACGCAGCACAGTTGATGTAGCGTCGTCGGACGATGGAGCTGATCAAGTCGACAGCACTGCAGATGATAAAATCGACGCGAAGGAGGAAAGGGCATTTGTATGTACTCGCCCCCGATCAGAGCGAGCCAAATCAGACTAATCGGCCTTAGCTATGGCGACTCGACCTCGGCTTGCTCACAATCGGCTTCTTGGGCTACGTCTTCAAATATTTGGACCAGATTAATATTGTATGTTCAAATTCCATCAATGCGCGGAGTTATCGTCGGTTGAGCTGATGTTGGCCGCCAGAGCAACGCGTACGTGTCGGGCATGCAGGAAGACCTGAAGCTGTACGGGAACGAACTGAACTACTTTACTACCTATTTCAAGTAAGTGAACAAGCGCGCAGTAGCTGTGATCTCGTTGATGGCTAACTCGTCTCGGCAGCATCGGGTACATGGTCATGCTCTTTCCATCGTGTATCCTCGTCTCCTACATCGGTCCTTCCATCTGGTTGCCGGCATGCGAAGTACGTTTAGTTACCCCTGTTACTACTTTTGTTCCATATGCTCACATTAAAATAGGTTCTCTGGGGAGTGTTCACCTGCTGTTTGTCGACCGTCACAAGCCCACATCAGGTACCCATCCTCAGCGGAGCTCGCTTTGGCCCGAGGCTAATACAGACTCCCAGGTCTACGGTCTCCGTTTTCTGATCGGGTTCTTCGAGGGCGTGTGCTGGCCCGGCTACTTTACCATCATCAGGTTCGTCCACATCCAAGACCCAACGGGAGCAAGTACAAATGCTAAAGCTGCGCAATGCTAGTCAATGGTATCTGCCGCACGAGCTGGCTCTCCGCATGAGCATCTACAATATCGCACAGCCCGTCGGTGCAATGATGTCCGGTGCGATGCAGGGCGCCCTCGCTACGAACATGGATGGGAACCTAGGGCGCGCAGGCTGGCGCTGGGCTTTTATTATCAATGTACGAAATTGCCGAACCGGCTACAGGGGCAGTGTAGCTAATTTCTTTCCAGGGGATCTGCACCATATTCGTTGCGCTTCTCGCGTTTTTTATTCTTCCCGGCTACGTACGTCCTGCACTCATGCGCCTCGTTTGCTACCACGAGTTACTGATATAACCTGTTATACAGCCGGAACGCCCGAACCCACTAACCAAGTTCTACCTCAAACCCCGGCACATCGGTAAGATCACTCACTCGGCCAGGTCCTCAAGCAGATCCTCTAAGCAATGGCTAGAAATCGCCCTCGCACGGGCAAGACGCGTGGGACGCAAACCGCAGACTGGAATCACCCCGCGAAGCTTCATACAGACGTGGAAGATTTGGTTCTTCTGGGTGATTGTTGGCAAGTATCCACTGCACCATAGGGGAGAGAAACCCCGACCCGTAATGATTGGTATATTAATGGATGCACGTTACAATTATAGTTGCATGGCCGATCGGCGGAAACACGGTGCCAACGAATTACTTCAATCTCTGGCTCAAGTCACTCAAGAATGGCGATGGGACGGCCAAGTAGTAAGTCAAAGACAATGCTGATCTATATCGTGGATTGACGAAGAAATAACACCATTTCTGCACTCTAGCTCCGTGGGTATGCTCAATTACCTCCCCATCATCGGCCAGGCAATCCAGCTCGTGGGCGAAATCGTGTTCAGCGGGCTTAGCGACCGTCTGGGACGGTTCCCATTGTTGCTTGTTCATTCTGTACGTCGATTCCCCGCCTCGTCCGACAGCCCCCTCTACATGGCGAGCTCCTGTATTCCCCAAGCCAGACCAGATTGGTGTACTAACGCCATCTACCTGCCACAAGGTTATCAACATCGCCTCCCTCATAATCCTCATCATCCAGCCTGCGAACGAAAAGGCGCATATGGCGGGATACTATCTGAATTACCTCGGCGCGTGAGTTTTCTTTCCCCCCTCGATATACACCCTTACACTCCTACCCCCTTTCCCCAACGAGGCGCACCCATTCACTCAAAACCACCCATCTAACTCACATACTTACTCGAATACAGAGTCTCAATGATGCTCCTCTGCTCATGGGGCTCGACGCACCTGCAAGACCGACCCGAAGCACGCACAATCATGTTCGCAAGCGGGACGATGCTCGCCTACGCGCTGAACGCGTTCCTTCCCATCGCCGCGTTTCCGGCATCCGAGGCCCCGCACTGGCGCATTGGCGCGCGAGTGTATCTTGGTTTTGCACTGTTGGCCCTTATTTTGTTTGTCGTCCTTTGGGTTGGGTTTCGCAAGGAGGATAAGGATAAGGAGAGGAAAGAGAGGGCGGAGGAAGAGGAGGCGCTCGAGGGGCAGTGATTTTCGTACCAAGATCTGCATTGAGGGGTGTCGGAAGGGTTGAGCAGGAATGAGACGTGTGGGAAAGGGAAGGAGTGGGAGGCAAGGTGGCGAGGTGAATGGCCTGATATCTGGGCTCCCATCAAGAATATAATGACACACGGTCGAATAGACCGGTTTTGTTTCCTCACGAACGGCTACCGCTAACCTCATCTCCAGGTATAGTCTTACTATAGCACCCCCGTCGTCTACATAGCAGCCTCATCCCCCGTTTCCATAGGGTCCTGCCACTTGCTAGCCTGGCCTCCATATCTCTTATTTTTAGCCAGCAGGCATGCGTCGCCAACCCGTCACTGGGCTGCCACTGCCTCTACGATTTGTTCGACCGCAGGTCGTGGGATTAATACATATCTAAAATACCCCGAAAGCCATCGTATAATTCTATTCGAGAGTATCTTGAATACCATGGAATATGGTAAACAAGTGCTAATCATATGGATAAGAGAATTCGCAATTTGATGTAAGTGTGAGACATGTCAAGTCTCTTTTACACTGCAAGAGCCAGTTACCCAGAACAATTCTGTGACAACAAAGTCAAATCCCCCTCGTTATGGTTTCCCCTCCCAGACCTCGCCTAGGAATTCCTGCACCGTTGTCATCTTCAAGTTGGGCAAAAGCTTGTTCCATTCATCTGAAACAGCCCAAGTTTCACGAAGTGCGCCTCTTAAGACGCTACAGATACCAGCTTCTGAAAATGCGCGGACATCCGTTCCAGGGGGCATTGAGGGAAGCTCAATCAACGGAACCCAAGACGTGTTCAGCTTTCCTGCTTCGATCGCTTCTGCCGGGACCGTTTCGACCGAAAAGGGACCTTGTAAATCATTTAGCAATGGAATATTGCCACCAGGAAAAAGCACACATACCCCTGATTGACTCGGCGAGCCTGATAAGCTCGGAGCTTGTAATGCGTGATCCGCTAATGCCACCTGTTTGAGGCCATTCACCCTGGTGATCAACCGCTTCAGCAACCACTTTAGCCAGATCCTGCACCGTTGTGAATGTCATAGGGCAGTCTATGTCAGAAGGCACAATTGCGCGGCGGTTCTGCAGATCGTACTGCAGACCGAATATCTGCAGGTGTTTGGTCGAAGGATAAGGAAAGCTGAGGTAATTCATGAACATCCCAGGTTGAAATAGGCAATATTCAAGTACCTATAGAACGTCAATGCTTTCGGTTATAATGGAAAGTATACATCCAATCATACCTTCCTGTCCTTGTTGACCTCCTTGAGATAATCGTGTACCTCATCCTTCACGCTGTACCCAGCAATTCCGCTAGAGCTCCTACTATTCTAAGATGAGCCTCAAGAATTGTGACTAAGTCGGACATGGGCAGCAGGAAAGCACCACCAACAGGAAACAGGGCTCACATACGCTGCCCATTCACTCGGCGCAAACCTCCTCACGCCTGCTGCGATACTAGCATCGATCAAGTTCTTCTGAGCTGCGCCTGCTCGAACAGCAGTCGGCACTATGAAGGAGAGCACTGTATGCACCCCACGCAGGTACCTCGTAAGGGCGTCCTTGTCATCGTAGTCGACTTGAACAACATTGGCCCCCTGAGCTGTCAGGTCTGGAGCTGCCTGTGGGTTGAAATGGATTAGAGAGCGTTAGTTTCCATGGCAAAGATGGTTGATAAGTCGGATATCGCACCGTTCGAGTAAACACGGTTACTTGATGTTTCTGACCGTGGATCAACACATCCAAAACCTCACGGCCAACATCCAGAAATGGTGCGTCGATTAGCCACATGCACCAAGAGAATGCGTTGGGTACACATACTCCCCGCACCACCTGCCAAGACGACATGCACCATTTTCGAAAGACTGAGTTCCTGGGCTCCAGAAAGACTCGAAAAGCCGTTGATGGGATACACAATACGCTGCCCTTCGAGAAGAGGCCCACGTCTTTAAAGCTGTACAATGCAGCCAAGGGGCTTACTCATTGTCGTGGATGACAAATGGATACTTGCTGATAAATCTACTTTATGGAGTTGTGCAGGTTGATTTTGTGTTTTCGGATGCGCGGGACTCGCCCGGCCGAAGAATTCTCTGGTTTGGCTGTGGTTCGGATCCCATCGCCTCCGAAAACCTTGTGGCGCTCGAGGGGACTTGGCTTTGGCTTCTGTTGACCCTTCCAAGTGCTCGGAAAACAAATCCAAATGATTCCGAGAGGGCCTGCTTTGAGATCAACATCAACTAGTGGGTTATGGTAGCTCACTAGTCGGGTACCGTCATATCCTGAAGAAATGTGGAACATCAATCTCATTTGCCATTTTGGGTATAGAGCGCCTCGGATTACGGAGCCCCAGTACGTACGAGATTGGGTCTGGTTTTACGATTTCTATCTTGCAGTAATTGCTTGAAAATGAACATCGCTTTCTTTGACTCCTCAGTCCGGCACTCATGGGATCTGTCTCATCTATGTATTGCGTGGATCTAGACAGAGTACAAACCACTAGGGATTAAAGTACAAGCTACTAGGTATTCGCCTGGTCTACCATACGTTATGTACTCAATACCCCGGCACTCGTGGATGACCTGGAACACCATCGATTACCTCCATATATTTTCCTCCACTGACCATAAATAGGAAAGCCAGGCACAAAGGACACGCCTACCAAGTCTAGCTATCGCTTGGCCCCGCAGCAGACAGCCGGTGGTCCACGACACCGTGATGTGTGGTACCGTTGCCACCGCCATTACCACGTTCGGAGCTGCTGATAGCGGGACCGCCGAGGCAGCACAAGTCGCATTGCGTAGGAGTGACAGGAGTCTCGCATTCTCTGCATTCGAATTCAACACACGGATCACTTGGTCTCGGGCCTCGCCCGCCTTCGAAGGTGTACAGCAGACCACCAACCGGGCACGAGCCGCCGACGCCTCGGTTATTGCCTACATGAGAGAAGAAAAGGCAAGCGCGTGCTAGCTTTGTTCCGTTCCGAAAGACTGGGTTGTGGGAGATGGAGAGAAAGCACGGGAGCAAGAGCTAGAAACACCACCGCGTCTATTCTTTCCTTCTCTTTTTTCATCGGTTTCCCCTCCAGTGTGTGCACCTACACTTTGTAAAATTCTCCCGCACAAGCAGGTACGCCGTAATCTGGCTTGGCAAGCCTAGCGAAAACTTAAAGCTTTGCCTGTCAACCGTGGTACATAACACAGCCAGGAACCCATTTGCAAGAATAGTCGTAATTCACTCCGTACTCATCAAGGCCATGTCGAGCGGGTTGCACCTGGCCGCCCGGTGCAATGAAATCATTGTTGAGAGCCTCTCCCGGCCAGGTGCTGACGACATGCGAAAACACGTCCTGGGCATTTCACTGCATATCGGCGTGGCCTGGGAAATCGGCTTCGTCGAAGCAGTTGATGGGGCCTCGTGTGAGCGGGGCTATAGGCGCGATGGGCGGCTCCATTGGTGGCGGCGTCGTTGTTGTTGTCTCTCTTGTCCTTGTTCTAAATGTTGTTATCGATGTTCGTGTTGCTGTTCCCGTCGTGGACCCCTGTCTCTGTCCCTGACTTGCGCCCGGACCTCCAGGGTTTAATAGGCCCCCTGGGGCGGAAGGGGGAGTGGAGGGGTATCAGGGGGTATCATCATCTGTATCCTGATGAGCTACTGCGTTTATCGATTCGCGCATGTTAGGTAGCTCTTACAAGGCTAGCTAGTATAATGTAAGAAGCTTACCCTATTAATTATATACTTTTGTAATTTGTAGCCATGCCTAAGCGGCTAAGCTACACGCGGTAGGTTAGTAGTATGGGAGGGGAGGTGATCCGATGCAAATCCTTACTATTATATGTTCCCGCCGTCTCCTGTTCTTTTTGATTGTGCAGTCGTCATCGCCAAAGACACCCAGAAATCGAGCATGCTGGGGAGAGGTTAGGGTATAAAAGACCAACTGGGGCAAGGCTGTGTGGATGGAGTGGAGGATGGACGTGTCGACCATTCTGGCGGGCTAACGTGCTGTACCTTGGTAGAAAGCGTTACACATAATAAGGCTAATGAGCATTTCAAGTGCACGGAGTATATAGTAATAGTCATATATCAATGCTGCCAAAGTGTGAACAATGAACGGTACCAGGGAACCTCGGCGGTGGGTACTATTAGCCAGAGACGAGCCCTGTCATCTGGCACAGGCACTGTGCATGGCCTGCATTGAGTGTTCAAGTCTCGGGCGACTTGGAGTATATCTCTGCCCCAGATGGATGCGCGAGCGGGGCCGGATCTGCGGGGAAGCTATACCAGTATGGCCTGGTGGGCTATAGTACGATAGCCTAATAGGGGGTTAAGAACTTAAGATCGCATGCCAGAAACTCAGGACCTGAATTGTTTTTAATCGCTGGCAAGACGAATGATGGCAATTGCGAACTCCCATCGATCAAGCCCTTCCCGCCACACGAGCCACGTCGCATGGCAAACTTTGCTAGGGACTGACCATGATTCAAAGGTTCAGTGGGCGCTGCAAATCTCCGACCGCAACGGGAGAGCAGCCGATCCCATTAGGAAAAGCCCGATCCTTCTAACGCTGGCCTGCTGAGTTTCAAGTTTGTCTGGCGCTACGATGACTCACACCCATGGTGCCAGTCACTTTAGGAAACCCACTTAGGATCACAGTCGCTCATTCTTTTTGGTTCCCTTCCTGTTCCCTTTTTGTTCGTCAGTAAAAGGCGTCCTACGGAACTGGATGCTACAATGCCACGCGGTCTCAGACATCGGTCACCTCTCAGCTTGACGCTGGCCGGGCGTGGATGGGGGCGGTCATGGCTTGCTTCAACTCCTGCACGAACAATCCGGAATAGCTCAAGTGCTGTGTCACCTGTTGCTGGGCGCACCACCGTGGCAACAGTCGTATCCCCAGGTATGCTGACCCGACAATTCTACTTGAGAGGTTGTGATGCTAACGCACTTCGAGCCGACCGCAGCAGGTACGGGCAAGGGCCAGCTTCGAAACTGACATGGCGTCCGCACCCCAGAGACGCCTCGACAGATCTAGGTGACGAGTAAGGGTATCCTAAACTGATATTGGCGATGGTAATGATGATAATGGAATGGGACTGTACAGGTTCGTGGGACTCAGTGGCGGAGCTATCTTCCATCGCATGATGGTGCAACATGGTGTGAAGCATATCTGTATGGTCCAGCATAAACCCAGGCACATTCAACCCAGATACTCCCCGGAGATTAACTTGCTCTAGTCGGATACCCCGGAGGAGCCATTCTTCCCGTATTCGATGCCATCCACAGGGCGCCCGAGTTCGACTTTATCCTCCCGCGCCACGAACAAGGAGCCGGCCACATGGCCGAAGGGTACGCCCGTGCCTCTGGGAAACCAGGCGTTATCCTTGTCACTTCAGGTCCGGGCGCAACGAATCTGATTACGCCCATGATGGATGCCCTCGCGGATGGAACCCCAATGGTAGTCTTCTGCGGACAGGTCGCCACACCTCGAGTCGGATCGGATGCATTCCAGGAAGCGGACGTTCTCGGCATGACGCAGCCATGCACGAAATGGAACGTGTCTGTCCGGGACATTGAAGAGCTTCCAGCTCGAATCAACGAGGCGTTTGAGATTGCGGCGTTCGGTCGCCCCGGTCCGGTTCTAGTTGAGCTGCCCGTTGATGTTGCAGCGTCCATTCTGCAACGCCCGATTCCTCGATCGCAGACTCACCGGCCAACCACTTTGGGCCTTGCCGTGAACAACGTTCAGCGCTCGGAGCTGCAGCTCAGCCTTGGGCGGGTGGCGCGCTTGATCAACAACGCAAAGCAGCCAGTGCTCTACGTCGGGCAGGGGATGCTTGCAACTCCTCGGGGACCCCAGCTGCTCAAGGCGCTCGCCAACGAAGCCTCAATACCAGTAACAACAAGCCTGCAGGGACTGGGCGCGTATGACGAAAATGACCCCAAAGCTCTGCACATGCTCGGCCTGCACGGGTCCGGCTATGCCAATCTCGCGATGCAGAACAGCGACCTGATTATAGCGCTGGGAGCGAGATTCGACGACCGAGTCACCGGGAGCATTGCGAAATTCGCGCCCGCTGCCAAAGTCGCGGCGGACGAGGATCGGGGTGGGATCGTCCATTTCGATATCACCCCGAAGAACGTGAATAAAGTGGTCCAGGTCACTGAAGCGATTATCGGCGACTGCGCGGATAACCTGGAGCTCCTGCTCCCCCTGGTTGCGCAGACGAGTAGACCGGAATGGCTGGCGCAGGTTGCGCGCTGGAAGTCGCAGTTTCCGTTTCGAACGGGGCAGCAGGGCAGTGAGCTCAAGAACGACTCGGACTCCCCGGGGGACCTCGTTCAACCCCAGGCGCTCATCGAGTCGCTGGACCGCCTCGTGCAGCCGATGAAAGAACGCACGATCATCACAACCGGAGTCGGGCAACACCAGATGTGGGCCGCGCAGCACTTCCGCTGGCAGTTCCCTCGCACGATGATCACCTCCCGGGGGCTCGGGACCATGGGCTACGGATTGCCTGCAGCCATTGGCGCAAAGGTCGCGCGGCCTGACGCCCTCGTCATTGATATCGACGGCGATGCGTCGTTCAACATGACCCTGAATGAATTAGTGACCGCCAGCCAGTTCCGCATCGGCGTCAAGGTGATTGTCCTGAATAACGAGGAACAGGGCATGGTCACGCATCTGCAGTCCGTCTACTATAAGGACCGCTACTGCCATAGTGACCAGACCAACCCGGATTTCGTGGGTGCTGCGAGGGCGATGGGGGTCGAGGCTGCTCGCTGCGCCACGGCAGGCGACGTGGAGGAGAAGCTGAAATGGCTCATCAACACAGAGGGGCCGGCGCTTTTGGAGGTGATGATCACAAAGAGGGTACTATCGCTTCCTATGGTCCCGTCCGGCAAGGGTCTTGATGAGTTTGTATATTATAACATGAGGGTCGATCGCTGAGGTGGCTAAGCGGGAGCTGGAGCGCCACTGGTAGAGTATTGCGCATATAGTTCAAGAGGAGGGCGCGAGCATGCAGTAGATAATTGGCTCTTCAGCCACTGAGCCTTCAATAGTCGTACACGTATTGTTTTTACGCGCCTACCCTGCAGCGCCACATCCAGGAGGCACGTGCACTGCCCCTCCCTGGCCGGCGCTTAAAGTCCAACGCGCCTCACCTCCCCGAGTTCATCTCATTCTCTTCTCTGCCTTAAACCGTTTTCCTCGGAATTCAGGTATCAAGGATCCCCACGCACATACGATGCGTCCCAAAAGCCGCAAGGACTATACCATCGCAATCATCTGCGCCCTTCCCCTGGAGGCCGATGCTGTCGAAGCCCTGTTTGATGAACACCATGATCGATTGGGAAAGTACTACGGCGTGCAGCAAGGGGATGCCAATGCATACATAAATGGACGCATTGGCAAACATAATGTGGTCCTTTGCTACATGCCAGGAATGGGCAAGGGAAGCGCAGCAGCAGCAGCATCGAGTCTGCAGGTCAGTTACACGGGCATCGAGCTTGCATTAGTCGTTGGGATATGTGGAGGCGGTCCATCACCACCGAAATATGAAGAGATCTTCCTCGGCGATGTGATCATTAGCGACTCAGTACTCAAATACGACTTTGGCAGACAGTACCCTGGTGGCTTTCAACGGAAGACCGACCATATTCAAGACACGTTCGGCAGGCCAGTTCGAAGGATCCGGACGCTCCTCAATGGCCTTCGTGCAGAGAATTCTCGCAGAGAGTTCCAGGAACAGACACAGCAGTACCTCCAAACACTCCAGCGAACGCATGGCAGATGGAACCATCCCAGAGTCAGGGACGTCCTTTTCAAGGCGTCGTACCTCCACAAACATTACGACCGAGGACCTGGCTCTGTTTGGTGCACCTGTCGGAACAGTGGCTCGTCCGATGAGATTTGCGAGGTGGCCCTAGGGCAGCCTTGCGATGACCTTGACTGTGACCGAAGCGAAGCAGTCAGATATCGGGACTCCTCGGAAAATACACTGCCAGCTGTTTATATAGGGACAGTCGCCTCCGCGGATACGGTTATGAAGTCTGGACAGCACCGTGATGAAATCGTGCGGAAGGAGAAGGTCATTGGCTTTGAGATGGAGGGTTCCGGGGTGTGGGATAATGTTCCATGTATCATCATCAAGGGGGTATGTGACTATGCCGATAGTCACAAGAACAAGCTCTGGCAAGCGTATGCTGCAGCAACAGGGGCCTCGGCGGCAAAAACCTTCCTCGAGTACTGGATGCCCGCAGACCATGGAGGTAAGCCTATCGCATATGGGGACTTGGTTCGTTGCTAACACCACTAGCAGATGCAAGTACAACTCGTCATCTGATGCTTCCATTTGAGCGGAATACTCGATTTGTCGGTCGCCAAAGTGAGCTCCGCCAGCTAGAACATTTGATGTCTCTACCAGACGGCCCAACAAAGATCGCTATTGCGGGTTTGGGAGGAGTTGGGAAGACTCAAATTGCGCTCGAGCTGGCGTACCGCATGCGCGATCGAGAGCCGGACTGCTCCATTTTCTGGATTCCATGCACCAGTTATGAGGCAGTTGAGCAGGCCTATTTAACTATCGCGCAAATGCTCGGGATCCAGGTTGCCAACCCAGCAGAGGTAAAGCAGCGCCTGAAAACCCACTTCAGTCAGGACAGGACGAAATGGCTGATCATATTCGATAACGCGGACGATACAGACATGTGGACTCAAGGTACGGACAACAACGCACCGCTGAGGGACTTCCTTCCTTCAAATAAACAAGGCCGTATCGTCCTTACCACCCGGAATAGAGAGCTAGCTGTTGACCTGGTATCGTCTGACATCGTGAATGTTCGCGAACTTGATGAAAAGTCGGGGGTGGAGTTCCTGGAAAAAGCCCTTCCAAGAAATCTGCCTGTCGATCGTCAGGCGATGATCGAATTGCTTGAACAACTCGAGTTCCTCCCACTAGCCATCAGCCAGGCTACCGCGTATATCAGCAAGAAAGGAATCACAGTGTCAGACTATTTAGTCCTTTTACAGGAACAAGAGACAGATGTGGTCGAGCTCCTCAGCAGGGATTTCACCGATGAGCGGCGCTACAAGGACGCGCAGAATCCGGTAGCCAAGACGTGGTTAATCTCGTTCAGCCAAATTGAGAAGCTGAACATACTCGCTGCTGAGTACCTCCAACTCATGGCCTGTGTCAGTCCACGCGACATCCCGCACTCGTTCCTCCCACCAGGCTCGAAGCTCGAAATGGCCGACGCCCTTGGGCTTCTCAGCGCCTATTCCCTGGTTACCCTGAACCCTGAAAATCAGGACATTACACTTCATCGCCTAGTGCACCTGGCGATGCGAAACTGGCTACGCAACGAGAAACGATACGATGCGTATATCACCAAAACAGCCGACCGGCTGAGCGAGATCTTCCCACCGAATAAGCATGAGAACCGGCAGCTCTGGAGAGCGTATTTACCCCAAGCCCAGTTCTTGCTAGGCGATAGCACCTTTGCAACTCTGGAAGAAAACTACACTGATCTCATGAAGAATGTGGGTACGTGCTTGTGCAGTGATGGGAGGTATGCGGAAGCAGAAAGGCTGCAGATCCAGGTATTGGAGATTCGGACGCGGACACTAGGGCCAAAGGACCTGGGCACCTTAACTAGCGTGAATCATCTGGTGTTCAACTACTTGTCTCAGTATGAATGGAAGAAAGCGGAAGAGCTCGAAGGACCGGCACTCGAGGCGCGGAAGGAGATGCTGGGTCTGGAGCACCCTACTACTTTAATCAGTATGGGCAACATGGCCACAATACATTATAACCAAGGACGATGGAAGCAGGCGGAGGAACTGGTGTCCCAAGCCCTCACGACACAGAAGAGGATTCTAGGGCCGGAGCATCAAGAAACCTTGATCACCATGTCTCACCTTATACCGCTGATCCAGGCTCAAGGGCGATGGCAGGAAGCAGAGGAACTCGCTGCACAACTCCTAGAGACCAGAAAACGACTACTGGGTGTAGAACATCCCCATACGCTGAGTAGTATGGGGTTCCTCGCAGGTGCATACCAGTATCAATCGAAATGGATCGAGGCAGAGGAGCTAGAGCTTCAGGCATTGGATATCAAAAAGAAGGTGCTCGGGCCGGATAGCCCAGATACCTTGACCAGCATGGCCAGACTTGCATTTACCTACCACTTTCAACAGCGATGGGGAGAATCAGAAGACCTGGGCATACGGACGCTAGCGGCTCAGAAACAGCTGCTTGGCCCGGCACATCCCGCTACTCTTGGTACCATGCATAATCTTACCGCCACTCTCAAGGAAGGGGGAAAAGCTTCGCAGGCCTTGACCCTGATGCAGGCATGTGTAGACCTCCGTACGGATGTTCTCGGTGCAGACCATCCGGACACCATATGCTCGCGCACGGTCCTTGAGGATTGGAAGAAATCAGGAGAGCAGACACAACACGTCTCGAAGACTTCTCGCGACGATCCGGCCTCGAAGCTTCGCAAATGGCGAGATTTGAGGAGTTTGTTTCGAAGATGATGGTCCATCACAAGTCTTATTTCCCTGAGTTGTTCAAAGCATCTTCGTCCACAGTGGGCATCGAACCATCTTATAGAATGCCACCAGACTCGGCAACATACGGTCGTCTCCCGGTCCAGAGCCGCAGTGGTGCTAATTGCGAATCGCCGACATGTTCACACTTGTATTCTCTCGTCTCGGTTAGACTGAAAAGAAAAGGCTTCAGAAATTCGAGAATCACATTGAAAGGATGAGAAAGCAACATTTAGAACAGACTCGAGCGTAGTACAGAGATTCCAATCGTCATGGGTATGGTCCAACTAGTCATCATCAACACAAAAGAAACCGTTTCGCCTGTATATTGTAATCACAAAGGCAAGGAAATATCGAGGTATTTCACAATGTCATCAGCAACAGCAGGTTAGGCAGTCGAAGCAGCATTCACACGTCTCTCCGCAGAGCCAGCAGCAGAATATCGTGGCGAGACTACAGACGTCAATCATCGTGTAGAGTAGGCAAGACAGGGAGCGACGTACCAAGTGGCCAGGCAGCCTCTATCTTTCTTCTCTTCTTGGACAATAACAGTCTGGGGAGGAGGCTGTTGGTATTGCATCTGTTGTTCGGATCGTGATAAGTATGCGCCTCCTCGATTGATGGTCGACAGAAAACAGGAAACTTACGGGTGGGCCCTGCGGAGGATAGCCACTAAGACACGAGAAAAAAAGATTGGTTAGCTGGTGCCTGGTTCCAAGTTTCTCTGCTCATCGATTGGTGGCGGGGACTCACTAGGGCTGTTGGTAGGGTGGTTGTTCACCGTACGGAGGCTGTTGGTAAGACATCGTGGCTCTTCTGGTTCGAATTGAGGATTGAGAATAAGGAGACCGAGGGAGAGAGGTTCAAGAGGTTGATAAAGGTCAGGAAGTGACCTCCTCAGCCCTAGCAGGCAGCAGGATTAAATAGTTGCAAGCGCCAAGCAGCCTGTTGCTGCAGCCCAAGACCTGCACACCGGCCAATCGCCGCCCCGCCTGCAGTGTGTGAGCGCTAAGCAACAGAGTCAGATTGGCTGACGCTGGACAGCAAAGGAGCTGGTCTCCTGGGCTAATAATATCTCGCCGTAGGGCTGTTTGGCGCCAATTCATAAATTCACCTACATACGAATACGCTGGATAGTTCATTTCATAACTCTCGCTACAACGAATGCAACATCAGGCTAATCCTCGTAGACCTCCTCGTAAACCTCCTCATATTCCTCCCTGGCTTCCTCCAACGCCTCCTCCTCGCTGCTGGATGCGTCCGAGTCCTGTGCGGCCAGCTGTGCCCGCTCATATTCCTGACGCGCCTCGAGCACATCCTCACGGTCGCTCGAGGAAACAGAGTCCCCATCGGCGGTCTCATCGGGAGGAAGGCCAGCCGGGGGAGGAGCGCTTGCTGGCGGTGGGGCAGCAGCAGCAGCGGCCGCGTGTGTTTCGTTGTCCGAGTCGTCCGCTGTTCCAATAAACATTAAACATTAGTACCTGGATCTTTCCCGTGTGGACCAAGGTTAATTCGACGTACCGAGTGCATTCGCCACGAGTGCACCGCCCACAGCGCCAACGGCCAGACCACCTGCTCCGGCAAGAAGCATTTTCGACTTGTCATCCTTGGCCGACTTGTCCGACTTGTCGCCCTTCGACTGCGAGTAGTCGCCGCCCGGTGGCGCTCCCTGCGACGGGTCATAGTAGCCACCCTGCCCTGGCCCAGGGTAAGGAGCCTGTCCCGGGTAGGGTTGCTGTCCGGGATACGGAGCCGGAGCCTGGCCAGTATACGCGCCCTGGCTGCCATAGGCTCCCGCATACTGAGGCACCTGCGAATGGTCATACTGCCCGTACGGCGCGGGCGCTGCCGGCGGCTCCCAGCGCGAGATGCCAGTCGCCTGTTCGATGTAGTACCAGCGGCCGCTGGCTTGGTCGAACTGGGCCACCCAACCAGGAGGCAGCGGAGGGCCCTGCGGGGGGCTCAGTGGCTGAGGGGGATACTGGTTGTACGGCGCAGGCGCAGGCTGAGCATAGTTCGGGTTCGGAGCTCCATATCCAGGGTCGATTGCTGGTTGAGCCACAGGGGATTAGGCGACAGCGATTCGAGTGGAGGAAAAAGGTTATCGAGACTCACCACGTTGCCCCTCAGTGGTCTCATGCTTCTCCTCCTTCTTCTCTTCCTTCTCCTTGTCCCCGTCGCCGGATAGGGACGCCTTGAGCTCCTTGAACTCCTTGGTCAGGTTCTTGAGAAACGACATGATAGATTCACAACGAGGGGTTTTGGAAAGTGGGCATTGGGGTCGAGCCACCTGGTTCTGCTTTAAAGCCCAGCGAGGAGGGGTCCTGTTGCGCCACAGGGTGCAAACTGTGGCACATGCCACAACAACAACAGCGCTTTCATTGAGTGACTTGGCCAGTGGCCGGTGGAGCTATGGAATGCTGCTGCCTGGAGGGCAGCCAAATCAAGTAAAGACAAGCATGGGGTGGAGTGACACAGCAGCAATGAAGTGGACTGTGCTTTCTATCGATTGGCCACGCCGGATACGCTGCATATTGCTCCCCACATGAAGCGCCTGGGCACTCTCTGCCCGCCTCTTTGTCACTGTTTGTCATGTCGCGCGCCTCGTAGGGCCGCGGGCGTTTTATCGCGTCCGTCAGCCTTGTAGGGCGACGAAGAAACTTTCATTTCACCTCGCGAGCGACACGACTGGCGGCTGTCGACTCCTAACGAAGAGACGATGACCGCGAAATCTCTCCTCCTCCCGCAATTGCTCTCCATCCTCATCTACCTCCCGCTCAGAAACGCGTTCCCGCTGAATCCCGTCGCGACAGGTCAGAATGCGGAGAGCCCCGACGATGAAGTCAACGGCAGCGACCTGTGGTTCAACCTCGGCGCAGCGGTCGCGCTGGTCCTGATCGGAGGTGTCTTTGCTGGATTAACCATCGCGTACTTCAGCATTCCCTTCGGCAGCCGTTTCGCTCACACTAACACGCTGCTAGGCTCATGGGCCAAGATGCAGTTCACCTCCAGGTGCTCGCGACGTCGGGCGACAAGCATGAGCAGAAACATGCGCGGACGGTGCTCAAACTTATCGACAAGGGCAAGCATTGGGTGCTTGTGACGCTCCTGCTCGGCAATGTGGTCGTCAACGAGAGTCTCCCGATCGTGCTAGACAAGGCGCTCGGGGGAGGATGGGCAGCAGTGCTGGGGAGTACCGTCTCAATCGGTAAGCTTGACTCTTCTCTATCGACGATCCATACTAACCAGTCGATCTAGTCATCTTCGGCGAAGTCATCCCCCAATCCGTCTGCGTCCGCTACGGCCTCCCGATCGGCGCGTACCTTTCCCCAGTCGTCCTCTTCCTCATGTACGCCTTCGCCCCCGCCGCCTGGCCGACTGCAAAACTCCTCGACTGGCTGCTCGGCGCGAACCACGGCGTCGTCTACAAGAAAGCTGGGCTGAAAACACTCGTCACGCTGCACAAGTCGCTCGGATCGCAGCCGGCGGAACGATTGAATGAAGATGAGGTCACGATCATCACGGCCGTGCTGGATCTCAAGGCGAAGTCGGTGGAAAGCATTATGACGCCCATGGATCAGGTGTTTACACTTTCGACTGAGGCGGTTCTGGACGAGCGGACTATGGAGATTATCTCTGCTGCGGGATTCTCGAGGATTCCGGTTCACAACCCGGAGAACACGCTGGATTTCGTTGGCATGCTGCTCGTGAAGACGCTCATTACATATGATCCGGATGATGCGAAGAAGGTCAGCGAATTTCAACTGGCCACACTCCCTGAAACAGGTCCGGGGACCAGCTGCCTCGATATCTTGAATTATTTCCAGGAAGGACACTCGCATATCGCGCTCGTTTCGTCGAATCCTGGGCAGAACAATGGAGCACTCGGAGTTGTCGCTTTGGAGGATGTCGTTGAAGAGCTTATCGGCGAGTAAGTGCACCCACATCCGTCACTACCGTGACCATATCGCAGTTCTACTCACACTATATGCAGGGAAATCGTCGACGAATCCGACATCCCCGAAGGCTCCCAGAAGCCCACAGTCCCAACGCCCATCTCACAAACAAACCGCGCAGCGCAAGCTCAAGCTCAAGCCCAATTTTCCGACATCCCACCACCCAGCAATCGCACCCTACGCCGCTCTTCAACCGCGCCTCTTGTGAAATCCGGATACATCAACGCGATCACGCCTGAGCAGCGGCAGCACCTGGATAATCTTGCTCCGTCGAATTTGGCGAGTAGCCCGAAACAGACGAGGTTTCCTTTTGTCAAGATTAAGCGTGGGTCGCAGAGAGATGATAAGGGTCCGGATGGGCATAGGGGGGCCGAGAATGGGGATGGAGAGGCGGATGAGCATACGCCGCTTTTGAGACAATGACGTATCAGATGCTACCGGTGCCACGAAATCTATGGAGTATGTATATGAAGCGTGGCAATCGGACGAGATTCAATGTTCGTTGCTGCTTGCCGAAGTGTTCGGGTTGATAGGTAGTGTAGACATTTTCCTCATCTAGATCGACTAAACTTCCATTATATCATCATCTTGTCAGACCTTTCCTGCTCATAAATCTAGAGGTCAATCGGGCGGTCAGGGCCTTGTAATAACCGGGAGACATCTCTTCACACGATGATTTTGACAAGCTGCGTGCTGCAGTGTTGCTGGGGCCTCCAATGGTGCTTTTGGGCGTAAGAGGGCAATTACCCGACAATCATCACACGCCTGGGCAGTGACTGGGTGTAGAATAGTAGCACTGGAAAACGTTCCTCTTCATTCTAGAGTATATCGACGGGTGCACATGAGCGGTGATATTGCATCGCTCCTCCACTATATATTTAGACGACGGCCGGGGTTCCACCGTGGACCCCACCACATTGTTGACCACACCAGGACATCACGCGCTACACAGTGAAAATCCCCTCGCTTTAATTATTCCCTCCAGTTACAAGGTGTATTCAAAAAACGGACTCTTATCTCCCAGATCCACCAACTCCTGCCCGGTATACCTCCCCCGAACCGCCTCCTCACCCTCAGCCTGTATCAGTGCAGCCTTCTTCCTATTCTCCCTCGCATACGCGATACGGAGAACAATAGCCGCCACGATCCCAGCAATACACGCACCCAAGCAAGTGCCATATCCGACTGGGTACTGCGGGGCCTGTCTGGCAAGGTAGATGTTACTCCCGCAGATCCCGCCCATGTTTCCGAAGCTGATGAGGAGGGCCATTCCCACGGCTCGTTTCGATGATGGGGCGAGATTGTTGCCGATTAGCGTGACGATGCTCGTAAATGGGCAATAGAGCCCGCCGGCGACGAGGAAGAGGAAGAAGTACGTGACTCCCGGCAGGTCGGGCTGGGGAATCGCCAGCTCGCCGATGAATCCGATTGATGCCAAAGCGAGTCCACCGACGATGAAGGGTGTCCGCTGCTGCATGCGATCCGACAGAATCGCGACAACAACCGTCGTAATCACGGCAAAGACATAGATGGGAATACTCATCAGCTGGGCATTAGCCGAGGTATAACCCAGCTGCTTGATCGCCGTCGGGGCCGTGGCCGTGAACCCGTAGATTCCAATGGAGCACGACCAGAAGGGCACGATAGCGACCCAGGTCTTCCAGTCAGAGAAGGCGGCCGTGATGTGCTTCATCTGGATCCGGTCGGAATTTGACTGCTGGGTGTAGCCTGTCTCGGTGTATAGGCGCGCCGAGGCATAGCGCCGTTCGTCTTCGGTTAGGAATCGGGCGCTCTCGGGGGAGTCTGGTAGTACCCAGTATAATGTGAAGGACATGGCGACGGGGACTAGACCTTCTAAGATGAAGATCCACTTCCACCTGTGTTTATTCGTTAGTGGTTGGTGTATTGGTGGTAAGTGAAGGGCTTACGCTGCTAGTCCACCCACGCCATCCATGTTTTCAATTGCGAAGGCGAGGAGACCGGAGAATGCACCTGCCAGTGAAGCCGCGGCGTAAAAGATCGCCATTCGTGTCTGCACCTCGTAGCGTTTATACCTGAGCGTGGCGACACGGTCAGCTACAGCTCGATTGGAACGCTCTGTACACGTACCAAAGAGTCAAGAGGTAAGCAGCGGCCGGAAAGAAACCAGCTTCCGCGACACCGAGAAAGACTCTCGCGATGACAAGGCCCTCATATGAGTTGACAAGTCCCATAAGTGTCATGACCAAGCCCCACGAGAAACAAATGATTGCAATCCAGACAGATGGACGCCAGAGCTTCAGCATAATGTTCGAAGGAACCTCGAAGAGTGCGTACGTGACAAAGAAGACTGTCACGGCGGTGTTATACCTCATGCCATGGAGGTCGAGATCCTCATCCATGCCGGCGATTTTGGCGTTGCCGATGTTGGACCGGTCGATGAAGGACATGAGGTAGAGGACCCCAAGCACGGGAACAATGTGCCAGTCGATTTTCCGGATGATGCGTTTCTCTTCATGTTCGTCAAGTTGGGTTGCCAATTGACCTGCGTCGAGGTCGGCCTTTGTTTCAGATGGTGGACTGCCCTGTTCTAGGTGCTCGGTCATAGATTTCTCATCCATAGTAGCGTTTGCGCGCACGGCTCTCTGAGGACGGAAAAGGAACAGGCAGTCCCTCGAGTTTTATAAGCCCACTACCGCAGTCCGGGGTATCGCGCGGGGCAGGAATATCATACCCTCGGGCTGGGCCTTGGAAAAGAGGGGGAACTTCCCGAGCGACGGACCGAATCCGGGGTATTGGGGTAGATCCCCGGACTTTGCCTGGGGCCTGCGCGGAACGCAGCGGCTTGAAACCCGCGGGTCGAGCTTGGCATCTTGCAACATTGGACCTGGACCTATGGGCTTGAGTCCTATTATGTACAGCTAGGTTATGACCCAGTCTTTCTACCCTTGCGCGTGTCACGGAAGGATGAAGAGAGGGGAAAAGGCGGATACTAATATGGTTGCGAATTCGTTGCCTTCAGTTGATGTGCGGCTTGTATCCGCTCCGCTCCGCGGAGTTTTCGATTGTTCCCCGGAATTTGGAAACTTCTACTCAATCGGAGGATATATCTTGCCAGAGCTAAGAAGTGACTGAGGAGACCAGGAAGATGAGCAACCCATATCAACAAAACTAAATAGGTAAGAGACGGCTAGTCTCACAGAAGCAGCGTTTGCCCATAACAGACGAGGCGTAACATACCCAACTCAAGATCAACTCCAAAGAATCTCGATCAACGGGGGGCGGAGGAGGTCTTGGCATCGTGCGGGGTGTGGCGGGCGCCAAGCCTGACACGCAATCCTCCCAAGCCCGGTTATTGCTGGAGCAGGACGAATCATCGCTACTGTGTATGTTTTATCTCAATCACCTCGGAGCTCGGGCCACAGGGTATCGAAGACTATCCTCCACATTCCCCTCATTCTCCAATCTTGGTGGATTTGATCCCAGACCAACGATGCCCGCTCTCGCTCGCTGATCTACCGGCGGAGCTAATCGACCACATCCTTGAACATGCATATGGAGCAGGCATCAACCCCGGTCAGTCGCTGGACCAGCAACAGTAGAGTATTCTGTTAGATTCTTCTGTGGAAGGGGGTAGAGGTGAAACGTGCAATTGGGAGGCGTTACTGCCTAGATTTGGAACCAGTCCCGGGGGTGGGACAACTAGTGAGACGGCAGCTGCGTGGATGTATGATGTTGCCTACCCCATTCAGAATAGATGGGTGGAGGCCCGGAATGCGGCGCCCAAGAGGGGGCTGGGGTATTGGGCCTGAGGGGCCTGGAGAGGCAGTTTAACACAGTAGATAAATGCATAGGTGCAGTTCATATCGGTGGTATAGAACATCCATCTCGTTGGTGAAGCAGGTGTCGCACCTCGGACCATACTGGCATCAGGGCGGAGCATAATCGTAGTGGCATACCGGGAGTACGTGCTCTGGTAGGGGCCGATAGTGAGGCCGGTTCCGTTCCCAGTCTGAGGGCTATATGCCATGGCTGGCTGAACCAGGGTGCCTAGTACGACAGTAAGTGGTTTCCCCTGGGGTCTGGAATATTTCGGTAGAGAAGGAGAAGGAGAAGATCATCTGCGAGTGGCTGACATGTGTGGGCGGATGACGAAACAAGTGCTTTGAATCCGGCAAGCTCTGGACGTGATAGTTTTCAGAAGGAAGAGGACAGGGTAGTGCCGTAGATGACCAGGATATTGAAGGGATGCTGGTTAAACCATCACGCAAAAGCTAGATCTTTCATCATATCTCGTTAAATACCTGCAATAAAGTAAACATTCATGGGATCGTAATCGTCGAATAGCGCCTCCAAACAGCCAAGGTGAGTGTTCCGCAAGTTACCAGCTCCTCAATCGACGCCCATCGGATCCACATGTTCCTCTTTTGCCTCTGCCTCTTTCTGCGCCTCCAACGCATTGCAGTCATTGCCCGTATCCACTTCATCGCCTTCATCGCTGTCATCACTCACATCGCTCTCACCCTCCTGATCATCGTCATAGTCTGAACTCTGCGATGAAGTATCATCCGCTTCGGACTCATCACTCCGCTCAGAGGATGTCTCATCAGGAGGGAACTCTATATCCCAGCCCTCGAGCTTCGCAAAACACCTAAAGCAAAAACATTGACCTGGATTGTACTCCCCCTTCCAAGGGCCGTATATCGCATAATATGCTCGCAGCACTAGTTCGAATGGAAGGTCACTGCAGCTCTAGGTTAGTATGTATACCAGTATTTCTGGATTGTGTAGCCCGAACCTGTCTGTTTCACAACTTGAGTCACTGCAATACCCGGTACTCCCCTCAGATTGAATGCTAGGACTGGCACCATCAGCACTATGCCGACTAACAACCCGTGCAAAGCTTCCCGTCTCGTCAGGCGAATCGCCAGGCGAGTCATCGATAGTCCCATCGGTTAGTGTTGACGTTTCGCCCAATGAGGGAGTGTTTCCCTGACCACCCTGCTTGTCATTATCATCGAATTCGTCGAGCATATCTTCGTATAAGCCGTGGTCATGGTTTTCTGGCTCATGATCGTTCTGCAACCACTCCCGCTTTGAACAAAGACACGACCGGGTTCTAACATGATGCTTGAGTTCCTCCCACCATGGTTCTAACATACACCGTGTGTCCTCAATGTCACACATCAGGCCCCTTGCACCGCAATAGGAGCATGCTGTCTCGTCGGCGGCGTAAGACACTTCAAAGTGAGGCCATTCTTTGAAGTCCAATGCCCAGAGAGCCCCGAGCGTGTCGTGGTCCCACCCGCTTAGACTCGGGGCGTGTCTCTCGGTCAGTTCCTTGTCGATCAAACTGTTGATATTGGGGTAGAGGCCTTGTATTGTGGAGCGCCACTCCAAGAATATTGCTGAGAACCGTAGCGATCTCGAAGTTGGCGTTTCTTTACCAAATACGCGCAGATTGGGGACCCTTTCCAAAAGTGCCTCATGGACCAGAAAGCAGTCTCTCAGAAAGTACTCAAATGGCCTACCGAAGAAATCGCCCGAAAGAAGTTCCGTATACGAACGCTGGTCAGGTACAAAGTCCAGGAGCATATTTATGCTGTCAAAGTCCCCTCTGTCGTGGACTAGTTTCAAGGCGTAAAAAAGCCCCTTGGCATCAAATGTTCGTGCGCAGTCATCACGATATTTGCGCAGCAATATCGAGTACCATTCGCGAGACAGTTGAGGGGTCAGCGGCTCGCTGCCCTGCCATTCTTCCGCATCGTTTGGAACCAGCAACCACCCGTTTGATTGTGGTCCAGAAAATTCAAGACAGTCTGCGAAGAGGGATAGCACTTGGACATGTTCTTGCTTGAAGTCTGTGCCTTTCATGAAAGTCGCTGGCTCACTGTAGTCCATTTAGCATGTGTTACATTGACCCTGCTGTCTCAAGGGTACACGAACTGGTGATACGAATAGCTTGATATCACCTCATGTGCAAAGGCTCTCTTACTAGCACCATGAGCCATGAGAAACTTCACCAATTGCGAGCGCCCCTCTTTGACGGCAACCTGCGAGTTGGGCGTGTAAGCGAGTAGTCCACCCGAACTTGACTTTCAGCCAGCACCGCACGCTTAGACGGCAAACTCACATGCAGCAAGGTCCACCCCCGAGTGTCAGCGTCATAAATAGATGCTTCTCCATGAATCAACATCTCACGTACAGCATCGACGTTTCCAGTCTCGCAGAAGCGGAAAACTAAAGAATCATCTGGTATGACATGGACAGGCCTCAGGCCATACTGCCATGATTGGCGCTGATAATTCGCGAAGGCATTGAATCCATAGTGAACACCAAGTCTCCTGAACCAGGATGCAGGATGGAAGATAATTGTCCTTTTGATCTCGGTATGTTCCGAGGATTCATCCTCAACCGCAACTCGTTTTTGAATGGCCTGGGCACGATAGTAGAACGTGCCGAAGAAGGTTTTATACGGCGTCGACTGAATCAGCTGGTTTCCCGTCACAATTTCCCTGTGCGGGGCATCTGCTTCGTGCATGATAGCTGGCTCCAATCCGTCTTGTGTAGTACCATGTTGTCGAAGGGGTGCAGTCGGCCCCATGGCCGGCTGGTTGGATCGGTGCGAATAACCCGTAACTGCCGCTGCGACGGACCGATTAGACGCATAATAGCTTGACTGGGTTACTATCGTTCGGGGCACGCCTTGCAGATCAGAAAGCCATAAGCAGTCTGCCTCAAACAACAGCCGGGTTTTGGTGGTCGCATACCTAAGCCCTTTTGGACGATTCCAGAGGACATAAACACTGCGCCTTTTCCACGTCATGAGTAATCAATCACCTTAATTCTGACGGCGCAGAGTACTTACATCGTTCGTAGGTTGTTTGAGTCAAGCACTCGAGAAGAGCCTTAGCACAACCTGCACCAGAAGCAGCAGCGTAATCCTGCCATTCTTTGTTTTTGTGACTGTCTGCATAGTCACACACGCCCTTGATCACGACCGAAGAAAGAACTTCCCCAACACCAGCACCCTCCATTTCGAAGCCAACGATACTCTCTTCGCGTGCCAGTCTATCACGATGATGGGCCGACTTCATGACCGCATCACCCGATGCAATGGGTCCAAGGTGTATCCACGGCCGAGGATTGGTGCTGCCGCTGAGACGTTTTCGTGGAATATGCGGTCCGGCACAGCCAACGCTGTCACAATCCGTGGGCGATCCTGGGCCATCGGCGGCCTTGTGCTCGCACGAGGCTGGAAAGAGTCGATCTTTCTCCACGCCTGGATACGCCCAAACGGGATCTTTCTGCAGACCGTGGAGGAAGCGATTGTGCAAGTCCCCAAAACGGCCCCTCATCTCGCGTGTAGGCAAACCTGCAAGCAGTGATAGCACCGCCCAGTTCGAGCGATCGAGTGTCTCTTTGACAACGCCTCGCCGCTCAAAACGGTCCGGGTACTGCCTCCCAGAATCGAATTTCACCACCTGATGGCTGATTACAACATCGCCCAAGATCATTTCTGTCGCTAGGGAACCCGCGGGAAAGGGGACGCCTCCGCAAATTCCGACCACAAGCGTCAGGCTGATGTTTGGGAAACTCGAGCGCAGGCTGGCGGCGGCTCCAGCAGCACTCGCCTTGCCCATATCGAGGAGGCAAACGACGACGACGTTAGAGACGCCCATCCGTCCGGTCTGATAATAATTTGAGTCGCCATGATGCCGTAATGTGCCGATGTTACTGTAGTGCTCGTCGAGTAAGGCTTCGACCGCGTCGAACTCTCTCGGCAGGGCGCAGACGATCGCGAACTCGAATTCGTGCGGCTCAGGTGGCATCGCTCATCGCCGGGGATTGGGGAGGGACAAAAGCAATCGTGGTTCGAGCCGTGTCAAAAAAATAGGAAACGAGTCCCATGAGCAACTCTGCTCGAAGGAAGAGGGGGAGGGTGAGATGTGTCGAGGAGAAGCGCCGCGGGGTGTGTTGGCCTGCACAGCCACACGCCCCGTCGCACAAACTGAGGCGGAGTGATCATGTGCCCTTTGAATCGTTGGCCCTGCGACTCCTGACACCGCATAATGGAAATACAGCATCGTCCGCTCCGATGTTGACGAGGGGTGTGAGCGGTGCCGGGCAGGTGGTTTAATACGGAAGGTGCCCGGCCAGGGAAAGCACTTTCCCGGGAAAAACCAGGCAGTAGACACCAAAATCAAGCCTATCACATTGCCTGACCAGCTTGAATCTATTTTCTTAGTAAATACATCGCAAATGCCGGATACAGATCAGCCGTTTATGTTACCTCGAGAACTCACTGGGACAAGGCAATCTCAGCAAAGTACCACATATTACACTAAATCAGTTAATCGAGAACGACGACGAATTCCAAACTTTCGTGTCTGTCTCAACTAAGACGAGGCCGCTACCAACACGGGGATTCAGGCACTATCCATGTGCAGATGAGTGTGGAATTGCTGGCAGCGGGCTCGATTATCATCGCTGTGCCTCTGGTACAAGGGACACTACCCTATCGTGGATGTTGTTCACCCGGCCGTTCTATCATGTCCAAGCAGCAAGACACTGGGCCTGGTTGCCCCTTCGGCCACGTGGGGAACAATGCTACGTACGACTAACAGGACGGCGTCCCGTGTCCTCCTTGTCGTATCTCGTTCTTGTCTAAAAGTAGGCAACGGTATCACATTGTGGACACATTCTGGCCTGTATGTAAAAAGCGAATCTGTAGTAGAGAATTGCTCAGTCGGTAAAGTATGGAAATGCCCTGTTCGGGACGGGCTAACGGAGCATTGTGGAGTATATCATACCCGATTGAGTCGCGCGCATTGGGACTGACTCCAGGATCAAGAAGGTATTTTATAACTTCTGGATGACCCTTCTTCTTCGGCCGAATCAACAGGTCATTTAGGCTGGGGAGACTGCTCGTCGACTCCGCCTTGCGAGCCTAGGGCAGCATCGTCTTGACGAGTGAGAGATGACCTTTCACAACAGCGGCGAAGAATGGCTTGTCCGGCGGTGGTGGATAGAAGTACGCGAGTGCCACTAGGTTTCTTGGACTCGCTGCACTGTGTAGGAGAAATAGGGCTACAGCGTTGTGGCCCTCGTCGGCTGCCACCTACGCCAAAGAATCCAGCTCATCAGTCACGTCTGCAGTTCCCTCGGATGCACCGATTCGGGAGTCGGCTTCGAACAAACCTGGGCAACGCTCGTATTTCCACTCCTAACGGCCAACCTGAGTTCTTTGCGCTATGTGGCATGATCAATTGTCGGTGCATAGTCATTCCTGTACGCGAGGAGGCGCCTTAAGATTGATTCCGCCCCGTGTTCCGCGGCCCAAAGGAGGGTTGAGGATGGCGAGTACTGCTGCTTGTGTCGGTAGAGGTATGGTCTGAAGAGATGGTGAAATAATGATTCACGCGAGGAAGGGAATTGAGATCCGAAGAGTATTCGAGGAGTGTCACGATGGGGATCAGAAGCTCCCTCGGGAGATCCACGAAACGACCCATGGTGGGGGGTGCAATGGAGGGGATTGGGAACGTTCCCTTCCTGGCAACCAAACCGTAGAAGAGCAAACGAAAATTGTCAGAGTTTGTCCTGTCTTTGCCAATAGAAGTGTTGACAATGGAAGACGCTGAGGGTGGTAAGTTAGTTCGAAGGGCAACGAGCAGACAGGCAGTGACAGACAAGGGGAACAACTCGAAAAATGGGCTCCAGCGTGCATCACATGTGACCTTGCACCACCAGCGTGTCTGAAGTCTATAAATGGATCTATCAATAGCAAGCACATTCAGTATCAGAAGCTCGACGCGTTTCCAGCCCCACGGTGATGGATGAATCTGAAATAGGCCCGGGTTAGTTGTGAGTGTATTGAACAAGGAAAGACGAGCGCTGGAATCGTGAACGGCCCCATCAATTAACCGCTGGTCCAACGCGCCTGATTTCCGCTCCTAACGTTCCTCGCTACCCCTTCATTGATTGTTACATGCTAAGCTGATTGTCGGCTGGTCTAGAACCCATGGTGTACCCGTTTGCTCACGGGTATGTATCCCGGTCATGGGTGTTGTTTGAAATTCGGATAAACGGTTAGGGGTACGCCGGACGGCACGGTAAGAACTTTGGCCATTGAGATAGAGAAAGTCGCCGAGTTTAGACATGGTCTGGCCCCGTACAGCTGGCAAGCCGCTACTCGGTCCCACAATGTCGAGAGCTTCCTAGACACGGCCATGTAGTACAAGCTCCCTTCAAGCATGCCAGGCTTTGGGCGTGGTGCAGTGTCCCTTTGAGCTGTGGTCGACAAAACTACGCGCCTACCAAAAGTGCAATGCCCATCATGCCCATCTAGCTTCCATTGAGTGAGCAACCGTGTAGACCCAAAACTAATAAAAGTTGAGACGCCCTCCAATATTTGACGGCGATCGCAACTCCATATATCAAAGGGTCAGCTCTGCCAATGGGGCACGCTAAAGTCATAGGGCGGTAAGGGGACATGGTATGTATCCAAGTTGGGCCCATTGTGCCTGGGAACCATTCTTAATGGTACGCTGTTTGCTATATTTTATTTTTCATTACTTGGGATGGCTGACAGAGATCGCGCGGACCCTTGGGCGCCGAGAGATTTGCCTGATCCGCGGAAGTGAGGGCTAGCCGCATAACGCCCAAGCATCGTATGGCATCCATATCATCCACTGGCGACTACCAGATTCATAGACGAAGTAAACGCTCCATAGCATCCCATGGCCCGCGACCAGATACATAAAACCCAGAGGGGGATATATCTTGGGGTAGGTGGGGCAGCCTGGGTGAAACTAGTTAGGGTTTGGCGCGACTAGCCCCGATTATCCAAGCATGTATAATCATTGACCATGCATCATCCAGCACAAATGGTGGAGCTGTGAAAGGGGGAACATGGTAAAGGGAGAATGAAAACAAGGAAAGGGCGTGAAGGATGCTATATTTGGCCCTGACCCGGCATGAGCTACGCACTTCCGGGCGCGATGCCATGGACTGGTGCCAGCCACTCCCGCGTACCCATGTTGATCTTTCATGGCGGATCATGGGATGAAAGTCAAGTGGGATACTATATGGACATACTGACTCGTGGAAAACCAGTAAGTACTTATCTTGTGGCCACGCATAGGGAGCTCTCACGTTCAGCTTGGGAGTCCTCGCGATACAACACAACTGTCCAAGCGCACGCAATCGAAGTAGGGTCTTTCCACGCGACCTCATACGTGGTTGAGTGCAGTAGCATTCACGATGTGGAGGAAAGATGTAGAGGCTCTTTAAAACCGCGTTGAGCATAGATCGTCCGGTTGATGAATGTCTGATTGAACGGGGATTATCTGGATCAAGGCCGCAGCACCTGTTCCTTGGCGCGCGAGGTCTTGATCGGCAGGTGTCGGGAGGCGCTGGCTAGCTTCCGCCAGCGCCGTCGAAGGCTAGGGTTGCAGAATGGCTCCAGTCTCGCTTATGCTTTCCTGGCGTAGTAGAGTGTCTCCTTAGTCTGGCCCTGGGGCCAAGGTCAAGATTAGCGCTGGGCGGAGTAGTTCCAAACGTGAACTCCAAGTTCTGATACAACAGTGCAGGCACCAGTGACATAGATGTGAGACATCACCCGGCCACCGACGTCACTGGATACAGCAGGTACTTCGTAGACAAGACAGATAGCACCAACCATGGATTGTCTGACTCGTGCAACAACAGACGATGGTTCATACGTTCTCCTGAGTCAGGTATATCCGCGGCATCCAGTGGAGGTTTGCACATCACTTCCTAGAAGTTCAATAGTAGTAATTCTAGCTCGGCGGTGATCTATGTGAATTCTTACCTTGTATAGTGTCATCCCAAAAGAGTTTCATTGGCCTAAACTTCCAGCAGTGGGATCTGGATTATCATTCACCTCTTTCACCATCCTGAGACGAACTCAGGAGCCAATAAGCTCTTTGGACTTCCGAGCACATATGCGTGGTTTGGTCCATCGCGCCCTTATGTTTTGCAGAACCGGAAAGCCCCCGTAAGAGACGAGGATACGAAGGGACAGGCCATTATCGACCGACAGCCTCGAAGCCCACGTAAAATGCTACAAGGTACGAGTGCGAATACATGCCGATGCGAGCGTAGAACCCGTGCACAGGGGGTTAAGGACCTACCTGGGTAGGTATGCGCTGGGATGATCGCGCTCAGTTCACTCCAAGTGTAGGCCCATGTGCAGCGAGCGATGGATGATACGCCACGCCACGCCTTGTCCGTTGCTACCCGAAACATGGAATGTTTTGGCAGCGGCGACGCTAACGGGTAGCGGGTAAGTGTATGAAAATGCAGTGTCTGCCCCTGGAATAAAGACGAATAGGACAGTTGTAAGGATAGCTGCAGCAATGCCGGTGGCGCACATTGGCCGACTCTGGTTCTCCAGATGGCACAGGACAATTGGCACGGACCTATACTACGATCCATCATCTAGCCCGTTGCATGATACCTGAGCTCGCCCAGCTGACCAGGTGTCTCCTAAGTGGCGTTTTTTTTACTGTGCTCCAGCTTGCTGGCTCCGGTAGCCTTCTGCATGGAGTTTGAGATATCCCACAATCTAGGTCCCTGTGGGCAGTACTGGACTATTAACTATGGGTGATCTGTTTTCTTACAGCAGATTTCACCTTGTTTTCGTTTCCGGGATGACATGGACGGTGCAATGACAGTTCCATTACTCTCTACGTTTCTGCAATAGATACGAAGCTAGTGCGTAGCAAAGCAGGTCTGCTTAAGCCGACAGCCACTGACGTTTCAGTGGAAAGAGAAAGGATCTACACCTCCCATGGGGAGGCAAATTGAGCCCGGAACTCCAGTCTGTGTGAACCCAACTCCGCCAGCCAAAACGGCTCCAGCCTCGACGGCCCTGTGATGCCCAGACTTGGGGGCCGAGCAATATCGGCCCAGAGGTGCTCAGATAAAGTCTGAGAAAGCATCCACTTCGTTACAACTTCCAGCGATGCATACCCCAATCCAAGACGATTCCCCACAGTACAGGTTTTCGATGCAGAAGTGGCTTGCCTAGCGCAACGTGGACCTCCCTGATCGACCACTGCAGGAATTAGCTTCATTCTCGGATGAGACGGGGGCGGTCAATTCCAAGGACTCGATATGGGGTGTCTTAGGCAGCTCTCATTCTAAGGATTGAGAACCCTGACACGCTCTTCACGAGGTAGGCCTGATTGGTTCAGAGACGTTGTATCACGGTTGGAGACCTCGAGATACCTTGAGATTCTTCAAAGGTACGGATGGCTCCGCTATACAGGTTTTCACAGCCAATGATGTCAGTGGCATCTTCACAATAGGAGTGGGTCTGAATAGGCCAGCGCTTCATACTCTACAGAACGGCAAGATACTGTTAAAAAAAGTATATAAAGGTGGCTCCCCCGCCGCAAACAGAACCTCATCACTCTCAACAACACATCCACAACCACAAGTCCCTCTGGTATTATCCGCATCGCACCCATCTCCAGAAATGGCCATTTCCACCACCGCCCTCACTATTCTTGCGACTGCCCTTGTTTCTGCAGTTGGCACAAATGCCCAGGCCACTGAAATCTGGACATGCAAGAATGCCAGCTGCACGGGCAGCTCTGACAACTGCTATGTTGCTTTCCCGGAAGGAAGCAACGGCGTATGCCTCCAGTTCGAGAAGAGCGAGTTTGACAATGCGTGAGTTGACAAAATCCATCTTCAATCTTGTGTCATCCTGCATCTAGGATACCCATGGGCTAACCCTTGGTAGTGGCTTCCCCCTGAACGCGAACGGCGGCTACGACGTCTACTTCGACATCCCCCAGCCCGAGCTCGGTTGCAGGCATGTTATCTACTCGGGCTCCAGCGTGAACAACTGCGGCATTACTGCGGGGTCTTTCACCCAGGCGACCTGTGCTCGGTGAGTAGTTGCATATCGCTTTGGTGACTTTGATAGGATGGTGCTAACAACTGTCTGTGCAGCATCTCCGTGAACAGCCGAATGGCGATGATGTATGACTGCACCGATGGAACAAGCCGCGCGGTCACTCCTAAGGTCGCGACCATTCCCAAGCGGCACGAGGTCGAGAAGCGTGACTGCTCCACGTTCAACCTGTGAGTCCCCTGAGCCAGTTTTATCACATTTTCAATACAATCAGAAAAGAACATCCATTATCAGCCCGCTAACGTGAACCTCGCCAACTCACAGTCGCACTGGCCCCTACATCAAGTCCGGTGGCATGCTAACGGTCTCTGACCCCGTCTCCGGCCCTGCATCCGTTGCAATCTCGGAAAGCATCACAGTCGGCCGCTCGCAAACCTTCAGCGCCAGCGTCGGTGACCCCTACGGGATCATCTCTCTCAGTTCAGGTGTCGAGTTCTCCGAGTCTACCACGAACCAGCTCTCGTACACCTTTGAGGTGCAGGACGGGCAGAATGGGTACGTTGGCTGGAGTCCTCAGCTCAATTGTGTTGAGGGCGTTCTGTCTGGGTGTGATGGCGCCGCTGATGAGTCTGGCGAGGTTTGTGGGCCGAACGTCGGGGCTGATGGCGAGGTTATTGGGCAGTACAGTTTTGTGCTCAGCAGCCGCACTGCCAAGGAGGCGGAGAAGAAGGTTGCCAGGGCTTTTGAATACTAGGCAATGAACTGTCGAGGACCTCGTTGATGGTCGTTCTGTGGGAGATATGGAATGGGTATTTGATGGGGACGTGTGGGACGAGTTGTTATCCGCCTGTGGTGAATGACGCTTGCTCTTGGAGGTACAGTGCATTAGCCATCGGTTGATTCTTGTTCAGCACCTAGACATGGTACGTAGGCAGCAAACCTGGGTCATACTGACGGTCTTAATCCGAGCCATTCCTCGAATGCAGTACGAGAGGACTATTGTGGAATTCCACAGAGTCGAGTACATACGACGTAGTTTATGAGCGCATGGAATGTTCCTACGTATTCGGTGCTTACAGCCCCTCACCGCGTAGTAGACCCGTTCAGTCCCATTTTGTCGTAACGTGTGTTGCCCGTAGAGACGTATTAATAAGCTCCAGGAACACTGTCATAAAATCCAATGCCTTCAAGTGGAATGCCACTCTAAGGCCGGTGATTCGGTCATGGAGGAGGAATCGTCCCGGGGTCCTCTTCGTGTAATCCAAGGCTAATATTCCTTCGGTGGCAGCTTACTATAGGAGCCGCGTGCTGGGATTCAATTACTTTCGGCCTCTTGCCTTGTAGTACTAGTACCATCCGTATAGCTTTGGGAGAACCATGCAGATTAAAGTGGATTCACTTCCTACGCGGTCGCTTGCTTCCACCATTATAAAGAGAATTTGGCCAACGGTATGTACATGATGTTACAGGAGGAAAGGTCACTATGCAGAATGTAACCGAGCGATTCAGAGAATAAATCCTCCCAAAGAACCGACATCGCCAGACACCAAATCTACCAGGCAGGAGGACGTCTCAGGTCCCACTGCTGGTCGGCCGTGGCACGATCGTGGTCGAGCATAACGCCTTCTCTCCCGCTAGTAATACACTTGTCCTGATATTGCACGTTTACGATCCTTTTGATGGATGTTAGCTAGACTCCCAGGTGTGGTTAGGGTGGCTGGATTGGATGCACTCGTAGCCGTTGTTGAGCTTTTTAAACTTTCACCGTTTGCAAGCGTCTTTATCACCGTCATGCTTTGTGTTATTCTCGGTGACAGCTACAAGCCTTGGATTAAACTCTTCTGGAGCTGTACGGGATCCGCATGGTCAATAACACGCTATTCCAGTTGATATCCGCCGCCCAATTGAGACTCACAGGCTACCAGGCACCGAGGGTTGGGGCCGCATGATTCGAGGTAAAACTCGTAGTCTGGTGCGGACCTAGTCCTCCAGACAATTCCGCCAGCGGAGATATCCCCGATGGGTCTATGCACGGTATCAGCCGTATTTGGTCACACGGTACAAAGCAGTTACCCTCCACGGCAGACAGAAAGTGATACTCACCCATTGAAAAGACCCCATTCGGGACCACCGGTGTCCGGGCGAGCGGGGAGCTGATTCAGGCCTACTTGCGCAACCAGGTCCCCCATCCCACTACCAAGGATAAAAGTATCCTGGTCGGGAGGCACGTAGTCGGGCATTGTGGGTAAATCGTTCTGAGTTAATGGGATTGGAGTAGTTGGTGCTCCTATGTCTTGGAGCAGAGTCGGTTGCAATTAAAGAGGGCTTATATGATTATCATTTGCTTTGATTGTTTTCTGTTCGCATAGTAAAAATCGTTAATATCATCGCGACGTCCTGAGTCAATGACTCGGGCAGCACGTATAGCGCGTGTCATCATGATATCTACCTCCGCAGACACTATGCGAGACGTGGAACGAAAAAGACAAATCGGCCATGTTCCAGATTAGAGGTGAGACAATAGCCCTAATACCTATGCACAAATCTCCGGAGCCTCGAGAGAATTCTTTTCCGTTCGGAGAATTACTACGGACCGATATTTCTGGGCTAGCTATGTAAGCATCGCGTCGGCTTGTTCAAACCACGCCACCTGCCTCCCAATCCCCCTTTAACTACAAATGGCCATGGTGTTAGTTGCGAGGTGATATGGGGGAAAGATGGTGAAGGTCCAGACGAGTAGTGACGTCTTCCGGCCATCCGCGCATCGGGTTTCGGACCAGGTGCCCCACATACAAAGTATGGGAATCTCCTGGGAAGACCTAAGTACCGGCCGAATTGAAGTACATTTCGCAGAGACACCCATTCCTGAATAGGATAATGGTGTTGAGTTTCACCAGGTGTGGACCCGCCGGGTTCCGAAATCCATCTCCCGCCCATCTCGCAGATCGACTGTCCGAGTGTCCAGGGCTGACGCTTGCCAGGCGCATTCTCGAAATCGTAGCCGACTATTACAGGAAGCACCAATTGGCGGTACGCCCAATCAAGCTCCACCTGATGAGCCCTATCTGGCTCCCATGTTCACATGCGGGTTGGGTGCGGTGCCTACCATCCGAGCCGCGCCATCCCTCGTCCATCGCATCCCCTCCGATTGGCAATTCTCTCGTAGGCGAATATCAGGGATTGAAAGCCGTGTCCTTACTACGAATGACAACATTGAGTGCGTGTTTGCAATTACCGGATCTAGATCGGCCGTTTTTAGCAGACTGGTTCCTTCATCCGGCGTAGGCGGAGCGGAATCGATACGCCCACTCAGTGGGGTGGTTCTAATATATTATAGCTTGAGGGTTCCTACGTTACGTTCTCTCCAATCATTCAATCCGTCACTACTTGCTGGGAAGTCGCGGGCGTGATTATACATAGGTTTATATACGACCGTGCTCCAACCGACTAGCTTCGTATAATTCCATGGGATCAGTAGCAAACGATGTTTAAGTCTGTTAAGGACTATGATATTCAAAGTGCCACCACGCAGCTACCACAGAAACTCACTTGCCGCCACGTTGGTCTCACAGGCCCCTTTCGACATGGTGCATCTCAATGGCCTCGTCGTCTTTCTTCTTTCCCGAAGCCTGCACTGACTCCAGCGCGGCCTCGTACCGCTCACGTCCATCGAAGACTGTACCAAAGTAAGAATCCGTTTTATACACCGGGAGACGAAATGAAGGATGCTAAGATGCATACCCGTAGCAATCTCCTCAAGCGACAACCCCCTCGTCTCAACAAAGAAGAACCAAACCAGGACGAGGATGAGGACCGTAAAGACGATTGTGATAATGTAGTACCGCCACTGGATATTCTCGAGCCCGACGGGGTTAATGTAGTTTACCGCGAATGTCGACATGGATATGGAGAAGAAGAGCCAGGAGAAGAGGATGCTGCGTTGTTTCGCTGTGCAGATTTCGATGCTGTAGGCGGTTACGAGGGGGAGCCAGCAGATTCCTGGGTAATTGCGTTAGCATCAAGAAAGGTAAGGATACCCCACTGAGTAGAGTCATGGCGTGCAACTGGAGGACGAGGCTCATACCGTAAAACAAATTATAAACAAACATCATGGCAACAACCCCAATCCCATAACTGTACCTCTCATCCCGGTCATAGGCAGCAGTCAATCCAGTCCAAACGGACAGAGCGAGAATCATGCCCGTGGTCGCAGTCAAGAACAAGGCACGCTTCCTAATCTTCGGCATCAGGTATCCCGCGCTCAGCCCGATGATCCATGTCCAGATATTCAGGATCCCATTGATCAGCGTCTTATCCGTTGTCGACGTCATCCCGATGCCATCAAGGACCTTTGGTAGGTATGCGCTGATGAGCCCAGAACCTGTACACTGGGACCCGACCCCAACGATCGTGATGATCAGTATGCGGTGCAGGTTTCCCTTGTGTGAAAGCAGAGCGTTGATGTCAGTCTTGTTAAGCCGGATACGAGAGGCATCGGCTTCGATCCCTGCGATGATTTCTTCGAGTTCGGCCTGTACGAGGGGAGTATGACTTCCATTACCATGGTACTTGACCAGGATATTCCGAGCCTGATCCAGTCTTCCGCGCATCACAAGCCAGCGGGGACTTTCAGGACATAGAAATATAGTGAAAGCTTGGTACGCTGGAAGAACAACCTGCAGCACACATGGGATCTGCCACGAGAGGTTCCCTTGGATATTACGGGTCCCAAACGCAATCCACGCACCCGCAATCAACCCAACGTAGATGGTTGTATTATACATGGCCGTAAACCTCGCGCGCTGAATCGGGTGTGCCAGTTCCGTGATGAGCATCGGGGCCGCGATCTGCGAGCAATTCGCGCCGAATCCGAGGATCAGCTTCGCGGCGGTGAACATGTCGAACGACCGCGAGAAGACTTGCATGACGGCCATGGCGATGACAATGATCGAGCCGATGAAGCACATGGGGCGTCGACCGAATTTTTCGATCAGAAACGGGGCGATGAAGATGGTGACTGCGCCTCCGACTTGCGTGGAAGCCCCAAAGAAGCCCAGCCGCGCGCCGGACGGGTGGTCGAACTTTTCGTTGAAGGCGGTTAGGGACTGGAGGGAGTTGGTCATGGAGATGTCGAAGCCCCAGGCGGCCATTGTGACGAAGGGGGAGAGCTACAGCAAGTTAGCGAGGGGTTATCGTTGATGGTTCTCGAGACTCACGAGGAGCAAGTTCAGTTTCAGGATATGGGCGTGGTGCCACTTGGGCACCTCGTCCCCCGCAAGAGTGGCAACCTCAGTCTCGATGTTAGTACTCATGGTGTGTTGGTTGCATTAATCGATGTAGTCCTGAAGTCGTGATGGGTTCCAACCCTGCATATAAACGCCAGGGTTCCCCAGTCCCAGATCCCCGGAACCAGCTCCCCAAATGATCCCGGTTTGGAGCAAATCTGGATCAGGCAAGATCTGGGTAATTATAGCGAATGAGGTTACTGGGAATTAGCCGTGTCATGCAAAATCGGGGAAGACTTGCCCCTTCCAAGACTTGCCAACCCTTACTCCAAATACCAAGACTCCTCCTGCCAACGTCCCCAAAGGTTGTCCCAAAGTATAAAGAACCGACCAAATGGCCCGCCAACCGAGAACCCGCCTAAATGTGGCGATTCAGTTCATTTAAGCGACGACATACTTAGTATTCATCAGCCTGTTCCGAGAGCTAGTAGATGATACCCAGGTTTCGATATGTCCAACGCCGAAGACCACACCCTCTGGTACCGCCAACCCGCCAACCTGTGGCAGGATGCGTTCCCCATCGGCAACGGGCGTCTAGGCGCAATGGTCCGCGGCACCACAAACACCGACCGACTGTGGATGAACGAAGACTCAGTGTGGTATGGCGGACCGCAGGAGCGCATCAACCCCTCAGCCAAAACAAGCCTGCCCAAGATCCGCGAGCTGCTCGCCCAGGGCCGGGTCCATGAAGCGGAGCGGATGATTTCGCGAACGTTTACCGCGATGCCAGAGTCTGTTCGACATTACGAGCCGCTTGGCGATGTATTCCTGAATTTTGGACACGGCATTGATCCCAAGGGGCCGGATGCTACCGACGCGGGGATTGCGGTATTTGGGAGGCAAGCGCCGCTTGACGTGGTTGCGAATTACACGAGAAGGTTGGATCTTCGCACGGGGATGGTCACGGTCGAATATGACTTTGAGGGTGTCAGATTCAAGCGAGAGTACTTTGCCAGCACGGTACACGAGGTGGTCTGCGTCCGTCTCAGCGCCAGCCAGAAGGGCGCATTGAACTTCACGATGTCTATCAGCCGTGGCGACGATGATGATCCGAACCGGCGGCTGAATAAGACGTTCGACAGTCTTGTCCATATTCCTCAGGCCCTGATGCTCAGTGGTGGCCTTGGAACCGGAGGAGTCAGTTTTGCGATGGGAGCTGCGGTCCGCATCCAAGGATCTGGAACACTGGATGAAGATGGCTACGACATTTCCGTGTCGGACGCGGATTCTGCTTTTATTTTTATCGCGGGCGAAACGGCCTTCCGGCACGAAGACGAGAAGGCAGCCGTTAGCCAGCGTCTGGCCGTTGCTGCCTCGAAATCATGGGAATGCCTTGTTTCTTCGCATCAGCGACGGTTCTCCGCGCTGTACAACAGAGTGACTCTCGAGCTACCCAAAGACGATGCCCTCAGCAAATTACCAACAGATGAGAGGTTACACGCCGTCCAACAAGGTCGAGATGATAATGGTCTTGTAGCCCTCTTGTTCCACTACGGCCGCTACCTGCTCGTTAGCAGTTCGCTCCAGGGCCTCCCCGCCAACCTCCAAGGTATCTGGAACAAAGACGCGATGCCCATTTGGGGGTCAAAGTACACAATCAACATCAACACGCAGATGAACTATTGGCCCGCGGAGGTAGCCAACCTCGCCGAAACGCATACTCCACTCTTCGACCTTCTTAAGCGTCTTAGAGTCCGAGGCGAGAAGACGGCCAGAGAAATGTACGGCTGTCGCGGGTGGGTCTGCCACCACAACACAGATATTTGGGCCGATACAGCGCCGCAGGACCGTGTGGTCACCGCTTCGTACTGGAATCTCGGCGGCGCGTGGTTGTCTCTTCATCTCTGGGAGCATTACCTCTTTGGCCTTGATCGCGAATTCCTGCGTGAGGTGTTCCCGATCCTGAAGGGGGCCGCGGAATTCTTCGTTGACTTTCTGATCGAGAAGGATGGAGTACTAGTCACCTCGCCAAGTATATCCGCTGAGAACTCTTACCTCATTCCCGGCACGGAGGACGTGGCTTGTATCTGTGAAGGAGCTGCGTGGGACTCTCAAATTCTGCGCGAGCTCTTCGGCGCGGTCACACAGGCGGGGGAGATTCTCAGCGAAGCAACAGAGGAAATTGCAGCGATGCTACCAAAGCTCCCGAAGCCACAGGTTGGATCCCAAGGGCAGATGCTAGAGTGGCAGGAAGAGTATGAAGAGCCCGAGCCCGGCCATCGGCACATCTCGCACCTGTGGGGCTTGTTCCCTGGCACATCCGTCCGCGGTGAGGATCTCCAGAAAGCGGCGAAGGTTACATTGGAAAGACGTCTCGCTGGCGGAGGCGGGCATACAGGCTGGAGCGCTGCGTGGATCCTGTGTCTTTACGCGCGGCTACAAGATGCCACGGGCGCTCAGGATACACTTGAGAAGATGATGCAGCATGCCATCTTGGATAATCTGTTCGCCAATCATCCTCCATTCCAGATTGACGGCAACTTTGGGCTGGTCGCTGGAATTGCAGAGATGCTTCTGCAGAGCCACGACGAGGGTGTAATCTCCCTTTTACCTTGCCTACCGCCGAAATGGGAGAGTGGCGGTGCCGTTCGAGGGTTGAGAGCTCGAGGATGTGTAACGGTGGATCTCGCGTGGAAGGATGGAAAACTGGGGTTAGTTCGATTGGTCTCTACGATTGATCAGAAGCGGACATTGTGTGTTGATGCCAGTAGGCTGTTGTCGGGAGGTCCGGCGAGGAGTGTATGTTTACGTGCGGGTGTGCCAATTGAGCTGTCCGGGACTTGGTGACGGTTTCAGTTGGGTCAGACGAATAGACACTTTCTTAGAACGCAAGGGTCGATCGACGTTCCATGTTGTATGAGGCGTAGGTGATACTAGATATACAAGTTCCAAACGACGACCCAGTTGTGGGTTCAGGAGAACATCCGAGTCGGTCTACAGTCTACACTGCATGTGCTCTGAGATCCCCTATCCGGTTTTTACCATGGAGATACAAAGTTGCTAAGTAAACCACATCGTAGACTACACCACAATGATGGTCGATAAGCGACCTGAGCGCGGACCACTTGCTACGGGGTGATTTTATCAGAAGAATGGATAAATTCCTTATAAACATGACAACCTCATTGCCACTACAGTAGATTGCTAAAACCGCTCCGAGCCCCAAGACCGCTCGCTATCGAAGTGCCTTCGATATCTAAGCCTTAAAAACATCCCAAGTCCCCTCCGCCCAATTCGACTGGAGAACAAAACTCTGAATCCTCCAAAACTCCCCGGGACCCTCTTCCTCATCCCTCACAAACTTAGCCCCAATCAAGTTCCCCAGCAACATCGACTCCTTCCCGGGCCCCGCCATCCCCTCTCCAGTCCGATAATGCTGGCTCAGCATGGTCCCCGCCGCCTGCGCGGTCTTGCCATCCTCGCCGATGTTGATGCGCAGGTTCGTGCCGTGGTGCGTCGTGTCGAGCTTGCCGATTAGCGAGAAGCGGAGGCTCAGTATATCTGAGATGCCGGTGGTGGTGTCGCCGTTGATAGTCATCGACGCGGTGGGGGTTATAGAGGATGTGAAGAGGGTTTCGTCCGCTGTGTCGAAGGCGATGAGGAAGCGGGAGAGGGCGTCTGTAATGGCTTCGCGGCCTGTGAGAGGCGGGTTGAGCCTGGCGGGGAGCGATGGGATGGACATTGTGGTGGTTTGTTGGCGGTGGTAGTGGCAATAGTGGTATGTATGGGACTGTAGGAACAAATTGTCTTGATGAGATTTTGCTTGAGATTGAAGATAATGCTGCAATGATGGAGACACAGCGGCATTTATATACTCGCTTCCACGGCAGTGTTGATTTCAAAGTCGTGAATTTATAAGCTGTGTGGACTGCGATTGGGGGCTGAAAACGAGATCAAAACAGGTGTACACAGTTGCCCATGTGGAGTTGGGGCCACAGAGCCAGGAATGGGGCGGATTTAGAGAGCTATCTCCGGTCTTAGGGTTCTCAGCCGCAGCATTCATCTGGTCTTTTGATGAAGCACTCTTATGGCCATTGAATTAGCAAGTCCTCGTGCAATCCGACGCTTCGCGGTCATTCTCGCTAGGATTGGATACCACAGGCGTCAATTCGACCGCGGGTTGACACTCCTACTACGACGCCACGAGGTATACTAGGAGGTCGGAAAGCTCTTGGACATTCTCTCTTAGTATCCTCATTCCTCTCTACTGTCCCACACTAGAATTAACCAAGTGGTCTACAGAATAATCGTAAAACGCGTATGCGTGTTGATCTATGGGGACTGAATTATTAAGCGCCCAGCTGTGGCTCCACTCGCCGATGCTTAGAAATGGGCCTTTCTTCAACCATCGTCAAGATTCCCTTCAACAAGCAAGAGTGTAGTGTTGCAGACCCAAAGTAGGTCTGGTATTGTCTCTAATACTAGTGACCGATTTTCGTTGCATACCGTGAACCCCCGGCGATGTTGAGGGAAGGACTACAAACACGATGCTGATATATATATTACTGCCTCCGCCCAAGTAGCGACAGGCTCCGTCAAACCGAACAGATGAAACCCAGACTCATGGAATGTATTCAAACCCCATGTAACACAATGATATCCTCAAACTTGCTTTTTCTAGTACAGCGCTGCCTACCGCCTAAAATCAAGTAACACTGGAACGCCCATGATTCCAAGTGTCCATTCCGGTCACCAGAGCAGAGGAGCGACGGTGAACTCGCGAAAACCGATGCCCTAGATAAGAAAGGGATAACTATTCATGATCAGCTAACGAGGTGTTGCAAGCTCTGGCCAACCGGGGAGCAAGACATGACAGTTTGTCAAGGGGCAGTGAATCGTGAAGACGAAACCCGTAGCCCACAGCAATGATTGCGTTGAAGGTTACTCTTCTCCTACCAATTACCTTTTTGCACTGGATGATTGAAAGATCCTGAAAGACAAATATGGCAAAGTACCAGCTCCCCAGGGCCGTCGTTTTCCGCTCTACGACTGGGTCTAGGGGTTTATTCAGGTCTGACATCCACGATGTGGCTTTTCGTGAGAAGACTGAACATCATGAGAGCTTCTAGTTATGATCAGACGCAGGTTACGCCCTTCTTGAGTGATCCAATGGTTGAGGTAATGGACAAGTTTCGACCGTTTTGCGAAGCGGGGATGCCATGCTCTCACCATTTGAAAAAAAGAAATACAGCCAGCTTCTGCTATCCACAAAAGAGAGACCCACGATCTAGCAAGCTGCGGTACAATGCGACACTGAACCCCGAATGCCAACCGCCGCCTTACAAGGTGCGCCACCGGATGATAAAGCAGCCGCTCCCGCTAGTTTTAGCATCACGCAGGAATCATTCGGCTGGCCTGGCGTCTGGCCGCACGTGAGCCGCTTGCCTGTGGGTGAGTGATAGAGTGGCGACGCAGATGCGGATCCCTACTGCGGCATTACTCTGGTTGTGGCTCTGGCTGGGTTGTCCTGTCTCGAGATTCAGGCCATTATCTGCTTTGCCCAACGGCTGGGCGGCCGGGCGTGGGATACCCTCGAGGATGCTTCAACAATCGTGGCATCATTTTTCAACTTAGATGGTTGCCATGGCTGAACGATGCTTGGTTGGTACATTGTACTCGACTGTAAGTCGAAGCAGTCGAGGACTTGAGGGTCTGCGGTGTAAACGATTGTCAGTGGCTTACTCCGTACTCGTTTTTGAAGTAGAGTTAAACAAAGGAAGGGCGTCGATGGGAGGCCCGGGCACAATGTGCCAAGTCAAGGCTTGCGAACTGGCGCAGAAATTTCCCCCATACCTCACACTGGCCGGCAGGTCTCCAATGATGAAGAGGCTGGAGCGCCGAAGATCGTCTCCATCAGCACTAATCATGCATCCAACACCAGATCTCAATCAGACACGACTGACTGGGTAAAGGGGGTCTGGATCGGCGGAGCCCGCGGAATCACTAATGGTCAAAAGAACTTTTATTTTCGGACGGCTCGCCATGCTGAGCAGTGGGAGTGCCTTGCGGCGTACGGTCTCCGCGCGAACTACAGTGTTCAGCCCGAGTCCAAGAGACACAAAATGGCGTGGGCAATCCCGTCTGACAACCACATGGGCATCGGCTTCATCACGGCGGCCATCGTTTTGCTCCTCGTCGACTTTCTCTGCGTGCTGGTCCGTTTGTATGCCGGCTACTTGCAAAAGAGGCGGCCTGACCTCAGCGACTACACGCTCATTTGTGGTTTCGTGAGTGGCCTTTTTCCTCTGCCATGTGCAACTCTTTTGTCAAACTCTAACGTTGAATGTCTCAAGGTCCTGACCGCCGGGTCGGTGGTCATAATGTGGGCGTCCTACTCGCACGGCGTCGGCCTCGACCAGAGTCGCTTTACGGTGGCCGATGTTGAGATGGCAGGGAGGGCAGGTTCCCCTGATCATCCCTTCCCCCATCTACGTCCATATAGTAACGTCCACCAGCTCACGGCGCCAGTGTCAATCGTCTGGTTCGGCTCCACGACCGCCATCCGCATCTCCATGACCCTCTTCTACCGCAAGTTGTTCCGCCCAGTCAAATCATTCATGCGCGTGTCCGCTGCCGTCATCGCCGCCAACGCCCTCATATACGTCACCGCGACCAGCGCATTCCTGGCCATCTCCCACCACATGCGCTACGCGGGTTTCCTCGTGAGACCAGGCCACTGGGGCAACTTGCTCGCTGTGCAAACCTTTGCGTCGATTTCGTCCATTGTGCTTGATGCGATTACGGTTGCGCTGCCCATGCCGCTAGTCTGGATGCTGGCGACGAGTCGGCAGCGGAAGTGGGGGTTGAGTGTGATTTTCGGGCTGGGGATTCTGTACGTTGTCACCCCTGGAGAATCTCCCTGCTTGGCTTGCTCTCCCATGGGAAACCTCCAACTGACAGCCACGGACGCGTGGATCTAGCATCTGCATCGTCACAACCCTCCGCCTGGTTATCTCGCACCACTACGAAACAGACAACTCCACCATCCAAACCGCCCTTGCATTGTTTCTAGCGGGCCTCGAATCTACACTGGGTATCATCAACGCCTGCATGCCCTCTTTCCCGCCAGTGATCGCCTACACGCGGCAGCAGTACGCGAGTAAAATTTCGCGTCTCGATAGGCGGAGTTGGCGTCGCAATTGGAGGCGGAGCGGGCCCACTACTCGGGGAGAGGATAGCCCTGGCGACCGTCCTAGCCATGACGTCGAGAATGGTTATACCGCTGCGATCATGGCCGATCCACCCTCATCTGATTCTCCACGGTATCCTTGTCCGGTGGCGTCGTGGGCGCCGCTGAGGAGTGGGAGTGGGAGTAAGAGTGGTGGTGGGAATGCGAAGGGGAAGAGCCAGAGCCCGCGGCGGGAGTCGGCGGATGGCCTTGATATGCCGTCTGCTGCTGCTACCGACTCTGGCTCAAAGCTGGGCCCTGATGTTGATGGCGCGGGACCACGCCATGCGGCGGCGTCGGGGCCGACTGCGAGTGTTGCTGGTCAAGGGAGGATTTATATCACGCGGGGATTTGGTATTCAGTCGCATAGTCGGAAGGACAGTGTAGTGAGTTGTGGTCTGGAGTGAGTTTACTCGTGGTGCTACCTTGCGTTCCATCGTCAAATAAATTGTTCACAGTTTCACGTCCTGGACAACAGGACCATGATGAAGTCGCCGGTTCTCGCGCGGCCTCTTCTCGCGAACTGGGCTGCCAAACTACTCCAGCGCGACAGGAGAGAATAACATGGTGCCACGCATTTTCAGCGAGGGCTCGCCCTTTCGCCATTGACACCAACCGATTCACTCCACTATCCCCACCCAACTGACGACCCTGCGGCTGCCGGAAGGACTGCTTGCTGTTCGGTGCAGCCTCAGCACTGACATTGGATTCCCACTGGGACTTGGTGTTGAGGCGGCCGGGTCAAGCGGGGAATGAGTGGAAGATGAGCGAAAGAGCGCGGCGGCAGTCAGGATGTGATATCTCGGAAAGGAAGGTAGAAGCACCAGGATGTGGGACCGGGAGATGTGAGAGCTTAGAAGGCTCCAGAGGGAAAGAGAGATGGAAGGAACCGAGTTGGACTCGGAAGGAGCGAACAACGACCGAGCACATGGGGACCTTTCCCTTTCCCCAGCAGCTGCTGCAATCCAGCCTGCAGTTGCACCTTCCACCTCAGTACGTATCCAGATGACGTGCCAATCCTGGGCTGTCAGCTGGCGCGTTTGCAAACAGAGCATTCACCATCATGATCTTCAGATTGATCTGAACCAAACGTGGGCATGATTGGAGCCTCGATCGTCCCTCGTTTGCGGTGGTTTTCTTTGTCTCCACGAGCCAATCGACTCTCGAGGTTGGAGGAAATTTGTGTCACCCCAGTCAGAGTCTCTTTCATTAACAGCAGAAGCAAAAACACAAAATTGTCATGGAGACTGGAGGATGGGCCAAGTCAATGGACTATCGGGTGAGACTCGGCAAAACGGGTGTCGAACGAGGGTGCCAAGTCATTCCAGCGACGAATTGAGTAGTTTATACTACAGTCTTACTGGATCTTACCTCCCTCTCCGACCTGAACACCGTCCAACGCCGTCCTCACACTCGCCTCAACAGCCGACTTGACTCCGCACCCCCAGCCCCAGACGCCCCCTCGATCCCATACTCCGTCTCCAACTCCTTCCGCAGCTCCAGCCTCCTCTCGCACCCAACAGCCAGTATGCTTACAAGGCTAACGCCTAGCGAAAGGCACCAGACAACCCTCAGCGCGCACGTATACACATCCGCAACCTCATTTCACCCGCACACCTGCAACCCCGCCCGCCCCACCAAGGAGATGTCGATCCAGATGTACTGACTGGCGCCGAAAATTCCCTTGGTCATTATTAGAAGTGCGGTCGCCACTATAGAGATATCGAGCGCGGAAACGAAGGTCAGAGGACAGAGAGGAGTGAATATGCCCCAGAAGTGCGGGGAATGGGCTATTAGCGGGGGAACAGCGACAGCAAGAGTACCTCAAAGAGCAGACCAACGCGCTTTTCGAGCCGGAAGGACGCGGACGCATGTACGCAGCGCAAACGCAGACGTGGCGGCCAAAAACAGGAAAGATTCATTAGATTGGAGAGCCTCATGATCGGCAGCTGTGCAACCTCCTTTATCCTGTGTCACCAATGTGTAGTCGGTTGTGTCACCCCGCGTGTAACGTCCCCCTCGCCCAGCTGACAGGCTCACCCCTTTCGAGGCACATACTGGGACATTAAGAGCTGCGCAGTTCAATCACGTTATGGGAACGGACATAGGAGTCCGCGGGCGATGCTCAATGCCAGACTGGAACTGCGCATGCGCCATGATCGGGGCAATCGCATCGCCCGCGGACCGCCGACCAGCGTCGGCATGCGAACAAAGCGGAGGTCGAACCCCAGGAATCCCCCATCAGGAGCGAGGACCGGCCTGGCTGAAACTTTGCCTGCGATTGGCAATGCATTAAAAGCAGACTTTCGTCACGCAGGCCTTCCCTTGAACGATCGCCGTCCCTGCGGCGCGGGGGTGTCTTGTCCACTTCCTGGCCGGTTCGGATGAGAAGCCCATCTGGGTGGAGGTGTGTCTGCGGGCGCCAGAGGTTGATAAATAAGGTAAGACGCATCGCTTTACGCGCAGCCAAGTCAAGCAGACGTAGCCTCGACACTCTAATAATATTCTACGAGATGAAGGTGGTCCAATTTGGCTAGATTCCATCTACGATCTAGAGGTGCTGCGCGAGCCGCCGTGGTCCAAGCTGGGCTGCCTTCCTGCTTGCTTGGTACTCGTGGATGATTTATTAGAGGGTATCATTCTTCACTTGAGTCCGCCTACTGTAATCACAGAGTAATGGAATGGCGCCAATCCTAGTGGAGAGGCCCAGTCATATGTGCTAGCCGGGAAGTAGTATCAAAAAGCCTACTAAGAAGTCAGACTGGTGTCTGGACACCTTTTTTGGCCTAGTGGTACGGCTGATAACATGTCCTCAGTTGGTATAGCGTTGCCGTGTAATCCACTGACCCCTTAGGGAGCAGCCCACGGTTCCCATTGCACGTCCGGCACGTCCGGAGAAGACATAACAGGGACAGCGGGAAGTCCAGCCCGTGACAGGCTTCAATGGGTTCTGTGGGGCATTAATAATGGTGGCAACAGCAGACACACTCCTGCCCTGGTGCCTGAGGCTCTTTGGAGACCTTTTATCCCGCTCTATCTCAGTTAGCAAACTAGACCTGTTGTCTGTCTCCTTCAAAACTCCGGTTGGGGTGAATACACACTGGCTGTGGACAAACAGCAAAGCTCGCCGCCGCCGCAATCATCTCCGCATGAGTGCCTGTTTGGCTCTTAAATAGTAACAGGAGTGGTAACTAGGGAACAAACGTAAGGCAGACGGAGGTGTCTAGATATTTACCGTCCAGTAGCGCCCTCGACCCACTCCCTTGTACGTTTCACGGAGCACGGGGTGGGCGCGGGTCAAGGCGAATCACTCAGTACAGAATCCAATAGTGGACAGCGCCTTCCTGACTAGTCCGGCTATTCCGGCCCATAGCAGAAGAACTATCAGACCGGCTTGTATAGCTGGCAAGGTGCCCTATGATAGTCTGTTGGCGTCACAGGCCTCTCATACAGGTCTGCCAGGGATCGAGGTTATGGTGGTCTTACATGTTATCACAGGCGACCAGAAGGTTTGGCTGATATCAGCCCTGCACGCGGCGGCCCGCACGCATCCTAGACCGATTGAAATCAGGGAGTCCATTGTTAAGGCAACAGGCAGCATCCGTAAACTCATAGCGCTCCGAGCTTTTGCTGACCACCAGACGAAGCCTTCCCCGCACAACAGCCTTGGCCAGGCTGTGTTTACAATTCGTGCAAGCAGCCAACACGCCAACGCTCCAGAGCCCCCGGACACACCTCGGTGATGAACCCCTCAACCCCTCAAGCAGTAGACGAGTCCACGAAATCTTCAAACACAGAAGCAGCGATGGGCGCATCTCGGCGCGGGCTAAAAACAACCTTCGTGCCGGGCCTGGGCACCGTTGTCGACCGCCACGTAAACCACCTGCGGGCCGTCGGATCGACGAGGCTGCAGTCATAGTCGCGGATAATCTGCGCGAGCACCATCTTCATGACCGCGGCGGCGTAGAAGCGCCCGGGACTGGAAGATCACATCCATAGTCAGCTCCAAACGCGGCATCCTCTGGTCAAAAGGGGAGAGAGACAAAGAGGGGGAACTCCTCCAATTCTAGGAGGGGAGGGAAAGCAAAGAGATCTCACCAAACCATTCTCCCCACCCCCCAAACAAGCCAGGTCTCATCGGCAGAGCACAGAGCCGACGGCTTCTCCTGGGCGATTTGGAAGCCCGCAGCGCTCTCGGGCGTCTTGAGTCTGACGTGAGTCTGATCGACGAATCGGAATCCGTGGAATTCAAGCGGCGCCGGGTACAGCGCTTCGCTCTGCATGATTGCACGCACGGGCGTACAGGCCCAGTCGCCGGGGGAGAGCGTCGTCCCGTCGGAGAATTGGAAGGGGGTTAGGGCTTGTCGGCGCGTGTTCACTTCGAAACAGTTAGCTTTTCTGTTGGCGGGATGTATTCCAGACGGGGAGGATGGAGGGGGGATACTGGATTCAAGGGGTGTCAGCCGCGCTGACTCCTTGATGAAACTATCAAGGAGGGGTAGACCCTGTCCGGTATGGAGGAAGTTGCTATATTCGGCCTCGAGCTCCGCACGGAGGGGCTCGGCGTACTCCGGGTGGAGGCAGAGGTCGTGGATAGCGAACGTGATGGTCTGGTTACACCGGCAATTCTCCTTTTAGTGGTTGGGTCACACAATGAGGGCGATGGGACCGGCGTACCGTGGTCAGTCCATGGACAGAGCCAAACCACAGGGCCATTAGTTCGTGCACCACGCGCTTGCCAGAGTAGGGGGCCTTGCGCGACGATGTCTCCATGATCCATTGGATGCAGTCGGCCTGCGCAGGCGAGTGAGATCTAGCTTAGTCGGGCGTAATAGTTTGGTAGCGGATACAACGTACGTGTCTTGGGTGATCCTGGCCGGTTTTCCTAAGATCCCGCTCGAGGCATCGTTGCTCCGCGATTGGAAGTAAGATCTCATAGACAACCTTGTGAGATGATAGGTAGCGCTGGACGATTGCTCCAACCGCCCTTTTAAATCGTATCAGCCAAGGTAGAACAGATCGATTTGGCGAGGACAGGGGGGTGTTATTCTTACGGCGTGAGAGCGCGTGGCAATAGTCGCAGGATCTCGGCGCAGAGGATGGTCTCCTCGATATACTGAAGGGCGGCAACCATGAATGTCTCGTTGCGGGCTCGAGCGGGTTAGCTGACCCACGCAATGAGGAAAAAGAGTACAGGAACGATACATACCGAGATACTCACCAAAGAAGGAGACGGCATTTGCCAGAACGACAAGCTTCTGGACCATATGGTACACAGGACAATGTCGGGATCCTGCAAGCCAGCCCAGTCAGCGGGACCTAGTATTAAGACCTGTCTGTGCAAAGATTGCATACCGGTTACAATTGGATGCCCCTGGAGCATCTCAGTGAGAGAGGTGTTGATGAGGGTGCTTAAATTCGGCAAGATCTGGGGGAGATTGCTGGTGAGCAGGGTCCGCATCGCGCGCACAAAGCCAACCCCCTCAGTGCCTCGCCGATCAAACCAGTTGAATCCATGCATGGTGTACTGCGGTGGCAACATCTACACGATCTTAGAAATTTGCGCAATCTTGCACAAAAGACAACGTCCATACCTGCCTCGACGCCGCTTGAAGCGAGAGGACTGTATCGGGAGCTGTGTCGCGTTCGCGTAGGTGCTCGCTCGAGGAGATGAAGACATATCGACTGTCTGGGGCAAGGACTTCAAAGGCTCCATCTTTGGCCTGAATGTTGGTGGAGTGAGAATGGAATGGTCGGTTTTCTGTTGTAGATGGATGGGACACACCTTGTCGAAACGGCTCTGGATGATCTGAGTCCCGTAGACGAGATACATCCACGCTGACACCCGAGTCATCACCGAGCGGAAGAACCAGTCGAGGATTTTGAATAGCTGCAACGAAATGTTCAGTACACAACAACGCTTGAAATAATTGATTGGTTACCATTTTGCAAAGTCTCGATTAAATCGCAGGAGCCCAGAGCTTGGGCTAGAAAGTGAATTGTTGACAGTTTCAACTTTGGAACTAGCAGTTGAACGGATGGAAAACTGCATCTCCTCAGGCCGGCCGTAGGGCTTCTCCTTATAATCCCTTTTGTGCCCGGTTCAGTGTGGTTTGGACGGCCGTTCCTTGCTGCCCTAACCCTGTGAGCGGCCGCTGGCATCGCTCCAAAGGCTCCTGCACGACGGCTGATGCGATGGGGGCCTCAAACTGCAGGCTCTGCAAGAGCCTTGAGCAGCATGGAACTTGCTTCTTGCTGACATCATAAGCCATCCGAAATGTAAGCCGCTCATCCACCACCAGGCATGGTCCCAACACTTGGTTCGAGCCATAGCCGAACTTGCGACTCTTCTAGTAGCTAGGATTGTCAATATTGCGATCGTCATATGCAGACAGGACAGTGGTGAAGCAAGCCCGGTCGACTGTTATTTCTATCTGCAGTCACGCTTTCCAGGGAAGATAGCGATACCTGCAAGGGATAGCATGTAGGGAACCAGCAGCAATCACGAGAAGAGAACAGAGCATGGCCGAAATACCTGCCGCCGGGATGTCTATTACAAAATATGTTTCAACATCACCTTCGAGTTTGGTGGCACCGTTGTTGGATTATGTGCGTTGCTGGCAGGGGCTGTCCCTAGTGTGAAGTAAGTCGGCAGCCAAAGAAGACGTAGGAACCAGTATGGCACATGTTTTATCCAGTAGCACTACTTTCGTAGAATGTACGAGGAGCTCCTTGCTAACAACGCAGACATCCACTCGAGGAGAACTCGGGGCGCGATAGTCCCAGCATCTGATTCTGGTTCGCATCGTAGGTTGCGACTCGTCCCGCTGCGCTTGGCACGCCCGGGAAAATTAAGCCGCGAACGAAAGTCCTCGTATGCGCGCCACCATTGGCCGGCTTTAATTAGATTCGGGCCTCAAGCGCAGAGCTTTATGCCGACCTGAAACATCTGGAGAAACAGCCGGCGCTTCACGGCTCGTGGGTGTGGGAAAGGGGCATCGCCATCCCATCTAATCCTGTCGAAAACCCACATTCGTTTGCTTCTCAACTGAGTACCTCCAACTATTACTCCGAATTCATCGTTTCTTGACCTGCAGCTCTGTGACATACTATGGATGAAAAGCCGACGAGCCTCGTGTTAACAGCCGGTGTGCCGGCCATCATTACCGGAATGTAAGCGGCACTCCTCGCGCTCTCCCTCGTCGTTCAGACTATAAAGTGCTTATCGCAAATAGCATTGTTCTCACAGGAGTAACCGTCTGCTGCATCCTTTTCCACCGCCGTCAGCGACATGAGGACCGGGCGGATGAACGGTATCGGGCGAAACCTGTTGGTTATTATGAACTGGACCGGAGGTGACAACGTGGAAGTCATGGCTCCATAGGAGTTGTCCAGGATATCTGCCAATGTGCGTACGTATTCAACCCAGCCGCCCTGATAAATATTAACATAGTTCTAGTCCGTCGGCCTCTTTTCATGTATCTAATTGGAGAACTCTAAGCAATCGCCTTATTTTGGGTGGATATGCCTAATCAACAGACCGCAATCCATCAAATTTGGGTGCAAAATATAATGATCATCCAACAGGGGCGGGTCGGCGGTGGTTATTTCAAGTACATAGACCTTGGAGATTGACGGGACATACTTTCCGCCGTAGGCTGCCAGGGACGGGAGCAGGGCCTCGTATTTATTCATTAATCTCTTGTGGCCAAAGCTCCAGGTGGGCGCTGTAGGTCTTAAAGGTGAGAGATCAAATACCCCGCATCCTCTTCTCTCTTCAAATGGAAGAGAGGTCATTCAGGGTCTGCAGTGGAAATTAACAGGCGTCGCTTGAACAGGTATCGGGGCACTCACACTTAGCGCGAACACGTAAACGTACAAGTGCACCTGGACACCTCGCGCACAGTCACAGTATGTGTTCTCTAGCTGGAGTTGTGGAGGTTACCCAGATCCCTGCGGGGCAATATCTGTGGCGTTAACATAGCCACGCCCCTCCTTCGATGTTCCTATTTTTCTCATATATCACATGCTGCAGGTTCGATGTCCATTAGCAACATGGCAATAGTCATAGCACGCATGGCGCGAGTGGCAGGCGGTTGATAGGTCACATCCGGGATAGTATACGTTGCCAACACGGAGTCTACCCTGCAGGCTTCATGACGAGAACGAGGACTACGAGTCGAAGATCCGCCGACATGTGATAATCCTACTGACAAGCCAGAAAATGACTCTACTTCCTTAGTGCCATCGTCGCGTTGATCTTTCGGAGAAACGGCTCCAAACTCATGAGGTCAATCTCTCTGCGCTTAACTAGAAGAGATACAATCATGCCCTTATAGCACTATACCATATTTACACTGGCGTTCCGTCACATGGTCATGACTGATCCTCCATATGTCGCCCAAGCTGATGGAGAAAGCACATCCTCGCCCTACACTCGCGTCAAACAACACTCATTCGACTTTCGAATATCTATATATTGGTCAGCGACACAGTAGTAACCTCCACATGGGGGTTGTACACACTTGACAATAACAGATTTGGGCTCCGTATAGTGCCTCAGAGCATGGATCCCATTCTCACGGCCAACGCCGCTCGCTGGGGTAGAAGAAGTAGTCAGCAGATCGCCCTGGTGACAATGCAAAACGACGAGCACTTACATTTGAAGCCACCAAACGGCATAGCAGGGCTTACGACCTGGATGTTATTCACACAGACCGTTCCAGCCTCGATCTGCGATGAGACGCGCAGCGCGCGATCGATGTTGGTCGTGTAAATGTAGGCCCCGAGCCCGTACTCGGTGTCGTTTGCTTTGTGAACGACCTCTTCGTCAGACGTAAACGTGTCGATGCACACGACCGGGCCGAATATTTCCTTCTTTGTAATTTCCGCGCCGGGCAGAGGCCGGTAGAATATGGTAGGTTCGATGTAGCACCCCTGCTTGCCGTATCGGGCCCCACCAGTCACCAGCTCGGCCTCCTGTTTCCCCTTCTCTAGGAAGCCGAGCACAATATCCCGCTGGTGGTGATGATACACAGGGCTCGACATGGTAGTGAGGCTATGAGGATCGCCACCGAGGGTAGAAGCGTGCATCTCATAGGCAACTTTGAGTCCCTGCACGAAGGCCTCCGCCAGGGACTCGTGCACATACATCCTCATACCCAGGACGCACCCCTGGCCATTCAGAGACAAGCTAGTCTGCGCCGCGCCCTCGACAGCAGCCTTGACATCCGCATCGCCAAAGACAATAAACGGCGACTTCCCGCCGAGTTCCAGCGTAACCCGCTTCAGGTTCGACTTTGTAGCCGCGATCTGCACCTGCTTGCCGACACCGACGCTTCCCGTGAAACTGATCTTCCGGATCCGTGGGTGCTCGCTTAGGGCGATTCCGGCCTCTGCAGTGCCAGTGATGATATTGATCACCCCTGCGGGAATCCCGGCACGGTTCGCCAGTTCCCCGAGGGCAAGGGTGCTAAGTGGATGCCTCTCGCTCGCTTTGATGATGATCACATTCCCGGCGGCCAGGGCGGGGGCCACTTTGAAGCCGAAGGTTCCCAGCGGGGCGTTGAATGCGTTTATCCCCGCGCATACACCCAGGGGCTCGTATCGGACCATCTATCAAGGTCAGTCAGGTGGATCCCACTTCTGTTATACTCAGGTATTCATGGCAGGGCATTGTTCAATGGTAGTTGCAGCTTACGTACCCTGAGAAAGCCCTCGCCGTCGGCCGGAAGGCACTCTCCATTCAATTTGTCCGTGTATCCAGCGAAGACTGTTATAGCGTTAGACAACAGACTGAACCATTGTCCGAATATTATCCACTCACATTTGAACGATTCCGCCGCGCCCTGTGGCTCGAGAACCCGGCTGAACAGTGCGGGCTTTCCGGAGACTATGCTGTCCAGGTACCCGAGTCTTTCAGCGTGTTCGAGAATAAGGTCGGAAAAGCGTAGCAGGATGTCACGCTTCTCCGCCTGTGATACAGCAGTTAGACGATGTAGTACCAGTATGAATAGCGTCGCGGCCTTGTCCGGTCGGTTGGTTACATACCGCTGATTTCGCCTTCCATGCGGGAAGTGCTTCTTCCGCTGCCTTCACGGCCCTGTTCACATCTTCTGCGCCAGATGAGTGCAACTCTGTGGTAGGATGATGGTCAGCAAGCCCTATTGCAGTTGCCTAACAGCCAGGTACACGACATCGACAAACCGCCACACCGGAAGTGACCGTCGAGTCGTCTACGGCTGAGAACAGGGTGATCCGTTCGGTACTCTTCGAGTCCACATACTGGCCGCCAATAAATGGCTTGAGGGGCAGAAGTTCGGTCATTGCGGTTGCCATTGTTGTGAAACGGTGAGGCTGCGTTGTCCTTGATTCAGATACAGTCTGGAATTCCCTATTTACTGTTAAGTAGTAGCGATAAACGATTCGCAACGAGCACAAGACCGCTATAAATCGTACAAAACCACGCACGGCCAGTGCGACTTCCAGCTTCAATCAGCGTCATTCCACAGAGGTTGTGCGCTGTCGAGCACGATCGAAATCTACGACGAGAGAAGATGATCTGCTACGTTTACAGGGGTCCAAGCACATGACGCTGTGCCCTGCCGACGGCTGGATTACGATCGCAACTTGTCCTGGCGTCTTACCCCGCAAAGACCCCGGGCTCTACTCCGCTCTTCCCCGCAGCCATGCTCCTGTGGCTCGGTGGTGTCAGTATGCGTTATAAATACCGCCCTGATGAATGATTGAGCATACCAGCAGCAGCTCCTGCACTTCCTTTCAACCATGTCATCTCTCGCATCAAAAGTCTTCGTCGTTACGGGCGGCGCCTCCGGAATGGGCCTCGCGACCTGCCGCAAGCTCGCGGAGAAGGGCGCACGGGCAATCTGCATCGGCGACTACAACGACACGGCCTTTGACGCAGTCCACGAGGACCTAAACCAGATTAACCCCCGCACCGAAGTCACCCTGACCAAGCTCGATGTCTCCTCCTCCACGCAGGTGAAGGCGTGGATTGACGGCGTGGTAGCCAAATACCAGGCTCTGGACGGGGCGCTCAACGCGGCGGGGGTTGCCGAGAGCCTCCGGGCTGGGAAGCGCCTCGAGATACTTGAGGAGTCCGATGAGGCCTGGAGACGGACCATCGGCGTCAATCTGGACGGGGTATTCTACTGCTCTCGGGAACAGGTGCGCGCGATGGTCCAGCTCCCTCCGGCACCGCGGAGCATCGTCAATATCGCCAGCATGCTCCCGTACCTGCATACCGGAAACTTATACGCGTATGGTGCCTCGAAGGCAGGGGTGGTGCATCTCAGCAGTAATCTGGCTGTTGATGTCGCAAAATACGGGATCAGGGTCAACTCGATCTGCCCAGGTGAGCGATCCCCCTCGCTTCAGAGCTCCCTCCCGCCCACTTCGCCTTCTGACATCACGTACCTCAGGTTTGACCACGTCTGCCATGTACAAGCAGTTTATTCCCGAGGAGAACGAAAGCTGCGTGCCTCAGGAGAGCAAGGTCGATCCGGCCGAGGTGGCTGCCACGGTGGTCTGGCTGCTGAGTGAAGACTCTCCTCGTGTCTCGGGCGTCGCCCTGCCGGTTGGGCCTGGAATGCCATAGACATCGAGTGGACGGTTCTGTTTCTAGCCTCCTTTTGGCTAGTAGCGGAGGATTTCTTCCCTCGTAAATGTCCTTTGTGTTTCATGTTTCATAATGCACGACTTTGGTATCCAAGCGACTAAAGTACATATCTCTTAACGCTTGACGGCAGGTGTTCTGTACTGCGCAGGGTCCATTTTTACTAAAGCATAGGCGTAGCTATGTCTAATAAATATGACCCGTTAATGTATATGAACTCGGGCTGCTCTGGGTTTCATATTACTACGCTGTATCCTCCCAGGTCTATGTAGTACAATCATGTAATTCAGAGTACGGTACCTAATAAGAAAAGGATGGACGTGTCCCGACAGTCCTCCTAATCGCGTTCCCCCACTGGGAATGAGGAAACCACTGCGCCAACGTGAAGATATTCCCATCCGCGTCGCCGACGAACAAGCACTGCGAGTCTTTCTAGTTTAAGCAGCCTTGCTATTAATTATCAGGCCAGAGCTACGTTTATCGGGGAAAGTTAACTTACCTTGCTGCTCGTCGATATACATTTCGGTTCCGCCCTCTTGGGCTGCTTTCAATGCTGCAGCATGATAGGGCGTCTTGAAGCAGTATCTCGCGATGCCCCATTTGCGGCAACGTGGGGTCTATGCCTGGGTTTTCCAGGTAACATGGTTGCAAGCTATAAGCGGATGAACCTAGGGGGGTTCTAGGGAGTACATCAGACAGGAGTGGGACAGCAGCAAGGCAACTGACTAAGCGTGGACCGGCTCATGTATATCATCAACGACGAAGCCTATGTTCAGATAGGGTGCGATTTGGTCGTCCATATCCCTGGGCTCTGCTCCACGGCGAACAAGGCGGAAGCAGTGGACATAGTGGATAGGCCCAGAATGGAGTTACCCGTCTGAAATTTGAGCTCCGCTTTGTTGAGAGCCGTCCCGAGTGTACTTCCTGGTTTCTTCGTACAACCCACTTGCTTGAGGTTGTGATCCATACTTGTCTAGGATACGTACGGAGTCAAGTGACAAGTCGGGTGGATTTATCTATCTGGATTAGATGGCGCCGCTAGATTCTTACAAGCTCTCGCCGGCGAAGCGTCCTACGTTCTTTGGTTGAAGATGCCATGTGCTTTCCTTTATCGGTTCCTCCTTGGATTTTTCCATACTGAATACCGCCGGGAGGGCGTATTAGATGACCCTTTAAATAGACAAACCTGTCCAAGCTGCTTTAGCTGCCTTCACCCACCCCCAGCCCACCTCGAGTATTTCTCGTCTTATCCGGCCTCTACACCTTGTTTACCTCGTTGTTACCTCGTGAGAACTCCGATCCGAGGACAGTCTGCGAGAACTTGCGCGGCGAGATCCCCATGGCGTACAACTCATCGATTTCTTCAAAAGTGCGGCCCTAATGAGAAAGCGTTAATAAGGAATAATACCCAACGGGGAACCAACCAGGAAAGTATAACATGCCTTGGTTTCCGGATAATAGAAGAAAACAAAAACATCACAGATGGCCAGAATGCCAAAGAAGATAAACGCAATCTTGCCGCCGAGATTCGCCTGGTCCGGGTTAACCAGGTAGGGCATGGAGAAGGCCCAGATTGAATTCGACAGGCCATTGACGACTGTTCCCAGGGCCTGCGTGAGGCCGCGGAGAGAGGTGGTTGGCACTTCGGCGATCAGGGCGTACCCAATCGATCCGATCGAGGCCTGGTACATGAATCCCCACACGGCCATGAATGCGACCTGCGCGAGGAGCACCGGGCGGCCCTTGTCTGAGAAGCAGCCGAGGGCGCCGATGAGCAGCAGGCATGTCGTGCAGAACGCCAATCCTATGCGAGAGTCAGTCAATACGCTAGAAAGCTGCAGGGATGGGACGAAGCGAACCGGAAAGAATCGAGCCACGCCTCCCCAATCGGTCGACGATCGGCCAGCTCAGCATGTTGCCAACGGCCATGGCTCCGGAGATGCCCAGGGTGATATCGAGTGACTTGTCCGTCTCCAGCCCGCCCTGCTGCATAAAGTATCCCATGTAGCTGGCAACCCAGCTGATTCCCGAACACGCCTGTATGAAAAACACACTGACAGCTACCACTGTCCGCATGCGATTCGCCTTGTTGAAACACTCCTTGACGCTCCCGGCGCTCTGCGCCACACTGGCAAGGTTGAGCTGGATCCTCTCGACCATCTGGTCAATGGGGATATTAGCACAGTATAGCGTGCGCATACTCTTCTTAGCGGACTCGACTTTCCCCCGTGCGATTAGGCGTGTTGGGGATTCGGGCACAAAGAAGAGCCCGAGGAGACCGGCCGCGGCGAACCCCCACTGCACGCCGAACAGGATCCGGTACGAGTCCGGGCCCTCGGGGATACCCTGTGTCTCGCGCATCACGCCGTAGACCAGTAACTGGCCGATGACGATGCTGAAGTTGACGCACGCGACCATTGTTCCGCGTAGCCGCTGTGGCGCGACTTCGGAGCAATAGACCGGGGCGATGGTGACGAAGATTCCCAGTGGGAGACCGGTCAACAGTTTGCCTGCGAAGAACATCCCCATGTCGCCTACCGAGTACCATTGCAGCACGACTCCGCCGACGGTGACGACTGCACAGTGTTAGAGGCTGCTGTGAGACAGTCCAGAAGAACGGGAGCCAAGCCGAGTTCCTTGGGCTCTTCTGGGCCCAGTTCCGACATTTGTTGGTATGTACATTCGCTGCGATACACGCATGCAGACCGCTCGTTGGTAACACCCGGTAGCTGTTCGTCTTCCCAGGCGTCGAAAACTTCACGCAATGTCCAGCGTGGTATCGCCCAACGCTCGCACAGATGCTCCAGGACCACCCCGGGTTCATCGATTTCATCGTGTGGTGAGTTCACCGGCCACTCCGTATCGGACACCCCCTAACTGCTCTCTGGTGCCAGGCCGCGGCTGCGCGAGCGCTTGGCATTGACATGGCGCGACCACGATACAGACAACCTGATCCGCAGTCTCGTCTACGGCTTCAAGATCCGCAACATCTGCACCGAGTCCAATCAGCCTCTGATTCGCGTCAAGAACAACCACAATGGCTTTGAAGTCTCCGGAGAATTGACGAGTGCCCTCGCTGACATCTCCAACTTTGCCATGCAGGCCAACTTTCTCGCCCAGTATCCTGATCTTGCGCCGTACGTGCGCTTGGACCTGTGCGCCATCTTTCCGACTCTTGCACCGAGCATGGCCCTGTCTGCTCCCTCTTCCCATCTCATGGGCCCGCGCTCCTCCTTGACCGGTCATCGGACCTTGCACTGGTGCTCCTCGCAATCTCTGCTACCATCGTCAACACAGACACAGACGCCGTGCCTGCACTTCAAGGACCCCAACCAAAAATCAAACGCACAAGTTCAACTTGAACCAGCGCGCTCAGGGGCGAGCACCGCGACAAGTAATGCCCCCGAACCCATGCGCGACGAAGACCACCCAGTCCCTCAGATACCTCTGAATGACCTATTTGGATGTCCGCCGTCTGCCGATCGTCTGGATCCCTCATTGCTCCAGGTCGATGATGCCCTTCGGCACACAGCGCAGGTATCGCAATTTAGCTCTGAGAATTCGGCTCTTTGGGATACGTCGTGGAGCCTGCCGAACCAAGGGCATGTAAGGGAGTGGGATATAATGGGGTGGGGACATGTATCTCATAGCCACAACCACAACCCCTGTCATTGTAATTATTCTGGTGTATTATAATCTTGGTTATGGAGAGGAGATTGCAACCTGGTCGCGGGTGGCATGGTACTACCATCAACGCGGATCCTCCTTTCTGCATGTACTACTATATATAACATTTCAAATTTCGCTCTATTGTGATGCAACACTCCACCGTCTTTTTTTCTCACTTACCCAAGCGCCTTAACGGAGTCGCCTTCCACTCAGACAACCCCAACCTCGCTAGAAGAACACCGCCAAATCCTCCGGAACCTCACTCCTCCTCCCCCGAAACCTCACATCAACATCCCGCACAGGCGACCGACTCTCCCCATACCACTCCCCCTGTATAATCCCCTCAAGACCCGCAGGATACTCCGCCTCAAACTCATACCGCATGAGCATAAGAACAAGTAACGTCTTAATCTCATTCGCAGCAAAGAACCGCCCCGGACACGCGTGCTTCCCGTGTCCGAAGTTCAGGTTCGTGTCCGACGTCATGACGAATTGGTACTGGTTCGCTTTGCCCTCTTCCTGCCGTTTGCGATACATGCGGTATGGGTCGAAGGTGTGTGGGTTTTCGAAGGTGCCGGCGTCCAGGACCACGGGCGAGTGGTTCATCGCCATTGTTGTGCCCTTGGGGACCAGGGTGCCGTCGCTGAGGTGCCAGTCTTTGATCGTCTTGCGTTTCATTTTTACTAGGACGGTAAGCGAAGTGTATCCTAGCAGCAGCAGGAGTAGCAGTAGAGCAGCGCTCATTCTTACCAGCCGACGAGACACAAAGCCGCGCCACCTCATGCATGAAACTGTCCAGCTTGACCAAATACGTCAGCGCCTGCTTCGTCCAGCCACCTTCCACTCTGAAAACACGCTCAATCTCCTCCCGCAGGTCCTCATGAATCCGGGGCATCATCGCCAAGCAATGCATCGCATCCAAAAAGTTCACACTACTCGTATGCACGGCCGCAACATTAATATGCAACATACGATATACCAACCGGTCCGGAACGCGCTCCGTCGCCGGCGTAACATCCAACACCCACTGGATCACATCCTCAGCCTTGACGCGCGCCCACTCGTCCGTGCGTCCCTCGCGGCGGTACAGATCCTCGTCGGCTATGCGCTGCGTCAGGCTGGGGATGAGATGTTTGCGTGCGATGGCCTGCTGCTTGTAGATCCCGGTCTTCCACCACATGGCCAGCGGCTTGAGGAGTTCGGGGAGGTGGCGGATTGTCTGGGCGCCGCCGAACATGGTCGTCGTGTATTCGATGGAGAGGGTGGTGAATTCGGGGTTGCGCGCGAGGTCGGGGCCGAAGAGGAGGCGGTTTGCTGTGCGGGTGACCGTGGTGAAGGCGAGCGGGTGCATCGCGTGTGAGGACCATCCTGCATCATAGTAGAAATGCTGTATTCAGGAATATATTCATTGCATTCATGGCGGGAGCCCTTACCTGCAGGCGATCCAACCGTATCCTCGAGGCTCAGCTTAGCCTCCTCCACGATATCGGGCAGTTTAGGCCCCAGGCTCTGGGTCAGGGACTTGCGGATCGGAGCATCGAAGTGGTACTGATCCCACATGAGTCGCGGGTGCAGCGTGTGGCCCACCTGCATGATCTGGCCGCGTGGACATCAATCAGTCAGTCAGTTTATCTGCTAGAAATGCCAGGGCCACGTCACGCACCTCGTTGTTCGCGGCAAGGTTGCTCACATGCGACTCGGGCGCGCGGCGAATCTCCTCAAGGAACTTGGGCGCAACCACCAGCTCGAGCCCGCTGGGCGTCCGCAGGAGATAGTTCTGTCCATGCCGGGAGTACTTGTTGTATCCGGCCTGGAGAACCCGCATCATATTGCTCATGTATGTCGCGGCATCGTCGGCGGCGCCTAGGCCGCCTGGCCGGGAGGATATTTTCAGTGTTGGGACGTTGGGGAGGCGGGTCTTGCGTCCTAGGAAGAGATATCCAACGAGTACCAGGGTAAGAAGAACCAGCACTGCCGAGCCGGGCGGCCTGTTTGGGCTGGTGATGGTGTTGACCAGCTCTGCAAGCATTGTGGCGAACTGCACAGCTCGAATTGAACACGCCCGACAGCGTAGTAGATTGCAGCAGAGACTCGAAATGAGCGGACTAGGTGTACTTTGTATTCATTTTTTGGTTTCACGGCGACATATGCAGAGGTTTACATTGTACAACATACCAACCCTCGGTTCGGATTCCCGACGCGCCGTGCCGATCATTGTGGATTCGTCTCGACATGATCGGAAGATACGATCGTTGCGACTCCCCACAGGGGCCGATCACTTGCTGATCATTTCAGCCACCAACGTCGCCCGAACAAAGCAGCGGACACCGGAATCACGATCGTTGTCAGCAAGCTGGTCATTGGGCCATCCGGGGATGAACCCGATCGTGGGGATGAATACAAAAGAACGGACCAACGAGGCCGTTGCTAGTCTGTCGATTAGCTTGACCGAGGAGGAGGCTGTTTATTTGGAAGAGTCGTATATTCATAAACGTCTCCAAGTACTTAGCATCGTGTGCTGAAGATGTGTACGTAGACCAGATTCCCAGCAGGGCTGTGAGATTTATCCAAACCAATGACATTTACCCAATGCTGATCTTCGTAATGAAATTGAGCTGTTCGGAGTATACTCAGACAAACAATGGCGAAGGTCTTCCAGCACCGGTCATGACACCCAGAGAGGAGGCTTGATTCATCATGAGTCGGACCGCCTGGTTGAACGCAGCATCCCGCGGAAAGCACTACATATATTGATACTATAACGTCGAATCTTTGTAACACGTCAAGTCAGGCGAATTTAAATCGCCTCAGCGACAGAATAGATGCAACCTCACTGTCTAGGAGTCCAGGCTTTGTTCGCGCTGCGCTTGCGTACCAATTGCTTAGTGTGTACATATCTTCCTTAAGTTAACTCGCCCATCGCGGGCCTGGCGGATCCATCACTATTAAGCCACTATTTGGATTATATTGGCCCTGCCTTTGAGCACGCTTTCTTATGTACTTGCTGGATCGTTCTCAACGAAGGGGATATGCTGGGGAGCGGAAATCAACGCAACCGTCCCCATGCCAGACTTGTGAGTGCTCCCGACATTGGTTAAAGCAGGGAAAATTGTGGACTAATCATGCCGTGTGGGTCTTTTCTATCTAGTCTTCACGTCGATGTTATTGCACCAGAGATAGTCCGCGATTTGCCCGACTATGCCAGTTGGACATGCCGGGCTTCCTTGCGCGCAGCAGCAAAGCAACTCGCGAAGCTGAGATTGTTGCATGCCCCCGAGCCCTCCACGTCAGATACAAGAAAGTCGGCGCCGTGGGCTTCTGCTTCGGCGGCTGGGCGGTGTTTCGCTGCGGCGCAAGCTCTCACGATCCTCCTCTGGTCGATTGCATCTCAACTGCCCACCCCTCGATGCTTGAACCCGGTGAGATTGAGAATGTCGGCGTGCCGATACAAATCCTAGCCCCAGAGGTAGATCCCATGTTTAGCCCCGAATTGAAAGAGATCTTAACCCGGGGAATCCCTTCCAAGGGTCTGCCTTATGACTACCAGTTCTTCCCTGGAGTTGAACATGGGTTCGCAATTATGGGTAATAGGCATGACCGCCCTGAATTTGCCGCGATGGTGCGTGGGATACGCTGCGTCGTGGCTTGGTTCAAATATTGCCTGCATCTCAAGGAGGCATAGGCGGTTGATCTCAGCAGAGGCGGTATTTAATCATCGTAGAAATCAACATCCAGCTCACGCGGTATATCGCCCTCCGCCAGTCACGCCCGTAGTTCTAGGGCCCCTACAAGGCATCGCTAACCTCCACATCGGACGGCTTCTTATTCGGATGCACCCGCGTTCGCTTCATCCAGGGCTCCCCGAGCAGGAGTAACTTGGACTAAAGGTAATCCGCCATTTTAATCACTAGTTTATTAATATCCACCTGCGTCTAGCGCTCTCCATCTGGCTAGCGCGTCTGTCGCCCGATGGGGAGCTTTCAATACGTCACAAAGTAGATCGTGTCCGGCTGGCTCAGAATGAGGAAAGAGAACTTGTTGCTGGAGACACAGTCAATGTTTGACAGCCCACGACCGGGCTGCATGGGCCACGTGGTAATCAGGGCGTGGTGGAAGGTCACAACCAAGTAGGGTGTGGGCATACCAAGTCCTCGCCCAAGGTGAGAAGTCTTTTTGCAGGTTACCAGTCTCTTGGCACGGAATGGGTCACCCCCGTTTTGGAGTGCACCGATGTCAAACAAAATCATCCACCCCTCGCTCACAGCAGACTTGGTTAAAACGAGAGAGGTGAAAGTTGGGAAGAAAAGGACTCACTTCCTAACCTCGAGGTTCCGCCATGCTCTGAAGGTCTCATCGCGGGTGTGCGTGCAGTACACACAATTGGACTTGTGTTCCCTGCCCTGTTCCAAGAACTCCAGGGATAACGGTAGGTATTTCATGAACAGGGACTGGCTCCATGTATTGTCGTTAGAGGCCGCAGGGGAAAAGATGCCTCCAAGTCGGCCCCACCGGCTGAATTTCTCGCGCCACCATATCAGTCGGAGTAGTTCCTGGGATCCTGGCGTGTTGCATAGACTCAAGAGGCCTTGTAGAGAAACTACCTTGTTTGTTGATTCGGAGGCCGTGCTTCGATCTGTGCCGTAGCCGATTAGGAAATATACATTATGATCGAGGGAGGGATCCAGTGTGAGAAACTCATAGATGGTTCTGGCGAGGGGAGAATTCTCATTATTCAGCATTCCCTGGGCGCAGACGCTGAGTATGACTATCCAGAGGGATGCCTTGAGTTCTCTGTTGTTTCCAGGCATCAGCACGGGGGCATTGGCATGGGGCGAGACACCCTTCTGGACAAGCAGGCGTACAAGATCCGAATGGCCGGCAATGGCTGCGATAAGAAGTAGAATGCGGGGGACATGAGGCTTGTAAAAAAGCTTCGTGTCCGTAAGTATGGCGTCCCGGACGTACTCGACATGGCCATGATGGAGTATCAAGCATAGAGGATGGAGTGGTCGAAAAGGAAAGGGCTGCGGAATGAGCAACGGATGGCCAGCCTTGATCGTCAGGCAAGGCGACTCGGGCTGGTTTCCCGATGATCGCAGGAAATCGTCGAGAAATTGCCGTATGGTCGACGAGCCCTTGCGGTCCTCGAGCATAGCGAAATACTTCAACTGGCATGACCAGAATTTCAACGGCTCGTGCATCTCAGGGTTTCGCTCACGGCACCATTTCAGGTATGCCAGGAGCAACCGACAGCAGGCCTCTTGGTCATTGAAGCTTGGCACCTGTTGCCGCAGGTGGTGCGCCTTGGAATCGCAAATGTACTCGTAAATGGAGCGATGGAAGAATTGCACGCGGTGCTCGGGATAGATCCTGTCGTGGGTGGTGTGCAACTCGAGCATTCCTTTCGTTAACGAATCCAGTTTGCGCTTGACAGACTCAACTCGCGCCGTTGGGTCCTGCAGCGCTCCTTCACATTGAAACTGAAATGGAAAGTGCGGGTCGTCAAGGTCATCCAACCAGGAAAATATTATAGCCGGCAGCTGTTGCGAGACTAATCGAACGGCAATAAGCAGTAGCTTTGCGGCTCGCAAACGGTTAGGACTGTCCACCCTATCTAGCATTTGGTCAAATAGAGCCATCAAATCGTCAGGAATGGACTCCAACTTCTGCCAAAGCGTGTGACTCGAATCGTGGTAGCCAACCCCAGCGAGGAAGGCGCGAGTCGCCAGTCGTGCCCATAGGAAAACGCCACGCGCGCGTCTCACGATCTCTTCCGCGAACTCTTGGTAATCCTTTTTGTTTGATTCAAAATGAGGGTCCTTCTGCATCATTGCCTGGCAGTATCCACGGATGTCCGTCTCGGTCAGTGTATGTAGGTGTATCTGTTTCTCGGAGCAAAGGCCGAATGATTGCAGAAACTCGGTATAGGGTCGACTGCTCACACACATCTTGACGCTTCCAGACCTGGTCCATTCGTTTAGATCCCTTGCAAGCGTCCAGTAATCAACACTGTCCCCTTGATATTCGTCAAGCCCGTCTATGAACAGGCAAACACGATAATCCGATGTGTCGGGTAGGTTGATGAGCCTTAGGAACGCTGCTTCGACCTCTTGCTTGCGGAAAGGGGCAGGATGATGGCCAATACTCTGGCCGGCTTTCGGTGACGTATCACAATCGGGAAATATGCGAAGGATGAGGTCGGGACATTGCCTCAATACATCGAAGAGGATAGCACGGTACAGACCTTGCAGAGACCGTTGCAGTTCATCGCCACCGATCCAAAAGAAGAACCTGGCAAACACCAAGGTCCGAGGGCCAGCCCAGCTCTGTAGCTCATCCTGAACTCGGGAGCTGTCGCAAAGCAGTTTCATCAATGTGGATTTGCCAGACCCTGCTTTGCCGGAGACATGAAATATTCCGCCCCCAGAGTTCAGCCACGTCAAAAAGTCCTTTCGTATCTCGCCCTTGGTTCCCCATAGCTCATGCGAGGTTTTATACACGCCTTCACGCTCATAAATATTGTCGACAAGCCATTGGAATGTTCTGGCTTCTGGCGGGGCCACGGCGTCCTCCCGATAATACAGCGAAGGATAATAAAGCCGGGAGAGGACCTGATTCTCTGCGGGCACACGAGCTGCCAGTTCCTGGAGCTGTGCCAGCAAAGCACCAAGACCTGTCGCAGATATGCCGCTCAAGTTGTTGCCGTTGCCGGTGGGCTCTCTCTGGGAGACAGCCTGGGACATCTCTCGCATCCGTCCTATCTCGGCCAATAGGCCCGTCCTCAACGTATCAAGCTGCTTCCCATGCACATTATGAAAGGTCTGTGTTTGGACCTGAATCTCGTCGAGGGCCGCCTTGAAAGATGACTGCTGCTGCCTGTTCTTCGTTAGCAGTTGATTCGCGAGCCGTCCCTGGGAGATACTTGCCCGAGCATAAATTGCAGCCGAATAAGGATCTGTCCGCGATAGCTGGACAGCCTGGATTCCATCGAAGTAATATCGCGCTCCTTGCGCATACTCGCCCACTTCGCCCTGAGGCTCTTCCACTTAAGATTCCCACCACTAGCCTTCAATTTTGCCAGAACGCCAGAAAGCTCCTGCGAGAGCTTGAGGCAGTCCGTGCTCAGTCGGAGTAAAGCCTTCTCATTCGAGGTCGTCCCTTTCAGATCAGTAATCAGACCCTGCGAGAAGTCTTCGAGGTCCACCAGTATGGATTCGAGCGTTGCGTTCTCAGAGGTTCGCCCATCTCCGGATTTGTAAACTTCCCGCGCGCCCGTGATGAGTTCACACGAGAAGTCGATGAACGAGATGATATTCGACGCCAGACCTACCGCCGCAAGCGCATCCATCATGGTGTTCCGGAGTCTCCTCCTGAGGTGCGCACTGTGCCTTAGTACGCGGGAATTTCGGAGTTCAGGTCGTGAATGTGCAAACGCAGAGAACACCAGCGACCTTCAGGTGGAATGAGGATGGGATCCGGACCAGGCGCCGTGAGGCAGAATCCGAGGTGGTGAAGAACAGCGCGCGTCGCCTCGTGTCGCGCAGCCGCGGGGCGGTGCTGGGGCTGCGTGAACCACACAGACTCGCCGCGTAGAATTGCCCAATGAGGACGAGGCTTGGCTCTCTCAGAGATTCGGCCCCTTCCGCACGGCATTCGCTAACGGACACAAGACCAACTTAAGGGCCACGCCGATGCTACATTTCCAAGTCGGAAAGGCACCTGTCTCTGGATGTAGTCCAGTTCGAGCGTCTCCACTGCGACAGTATAGTCCGCCATCGCTTACTCCAGCATTTTAGAAACCTAGTATATCAAGCTAACTCTATCTTCTTATGCTTACACGCTGAATCCTGCAGCGGCATGTGATAGTCAGTCTTCTCGTTAGAACACTAGATGTCGACGAGAATGCACTGCTCCCGGCTGATATCTATGAAGGTGTGGTTGCAGATGATCAACATGCCAGTGAAGCATCCCTCGTTCTGCTTTGCGAACTTAGGTGTGATGCAGATACGGTGGTCACTGCTAACATCCATGCACGTCTACTTGCGCGCGTAGCTGCTTTGTGAGATGGGCTAGCTGTGGCCGAGCACGTTATATCTGAACTTCGGGTGGATGTTAATACATCTATATCTAAAAGCCGATACGGCAGCCCTCCTGCAGCGGCTGCGGCCTCTGGGGATTGGGAAATGGTTGAGTCCCTTGTGTGTGAAGCCCATGCGAACGTGGATATGGTGGTAAAGTGCGCTTGTAGCTGCCCCAAGATATAATCACCTCTATAATGTGCATTACTTGATTCACCAGGCCAATGCCACGGCGGATCTAGTACTAGAATCAGGACACTTTGGAACAGCGCTTGTAGCGGCCGCTGTAGGACATGATGTGAGCAGCCGTTCCAACCTCTCAAGGCCAAGTGTGGAAACGGTCAGGGCTTTAATCTACGAATGCCAATTGGACGTCAGCTTTGCAGTCCGATCAGGCTATTATGCAAGCGCTCTAGTGGCCGCGGTCGCCCGAGGAGCGTTCGATATCACCAGTATTCTAACTGGAGAGCCGCACGCAACCGTCAACCTGCCAACACAAGCACCGTCCCAGTATGCCGCTCTTAGATATGCTATACTCTACCAGCATTACAATATCGCGTCTCTCCTCATCCAATCAGGGACAACTGTGACTGAACAGCAGGTGCCCCATTTGTAACCCACTCACTGAGACCGCAGCCACCGACCAGCCAGATCTCATCAAGTCGTTAATTGAGGCTGGAGGAAGCCCGCACCAACCAATCTGTAGCAGCTTCTGGCCTACAACATTCGAGCCTGCCCTATCCGGGGCAGCATTTATACTAGAGGAGCGGAGAAAGTGTGGAAGTGGCCTTGCAACTGCGGCATACTTTGGCCACGTGAAGTACGTGAAGGTTCTTATTGATTTGGGTGCGCATGTCCACGTTCAATTGGAACATGGGGATTTCGGAACCGCACTAGGGGCCGCTGAAGCTGGTCTTACGGAGGATGAGATGGAATATTATGTAGAGTTGGGTACTCACTATGACGAGGAGGCGTTGCAGCGGGGCAAGGCCGAGGTTGCTGATCTCCTTCGACGGCGCAGCAGCATATGTTCTTGAGCCTCGTTACACTTAGACCTTAGTATGCTCAGCGTTCTTGCAACATTACTGCAATTTTGCTCAATGCGCGTTGGTCCCAGCCGGTGCTTTGGTAACGCAACTTTGGTGGCCATGCAGAGGGGTACGTGTGGACATCGCAGACCGCACGGGTCCCTTCCATCTTGCATCAACGAACGTAATGGTAACCACGCCCTGCAGGGAGATCAGGCAGTTCACCAGTGTACATTGCTGTCAATCTCCTGAGACGTCCTCATCGCGCGTTACATCACTAGGAAGAGACCATTACTAGACGAGAGCCGCAGACGCCTCACCAATGGCATGGCCGTAGGCACACAGCAACACTCAAAGGGTAGACCGAAAGTTGGTGGGCGGGATACTATATTCCCATGCTGTTGATATTACCGGGGTTGAATGTAGGTCCTTTTGATGTTGGTTTCAACGCCATGCTGGCCTGCTTGTCCCACAAGTGTCGACAGTAGGCGAGTGTGATAGGTGGCAAGCATACAACAACATGAGCCAGCCCAATGGGAGGGTCTATGCAGACAGGCATCGCGGCTCCAGGATAGCCATCTCTGCCATGTTCCTCCTCAAGGCCTTGCGTCTTGTAGTTGGCCGTAGTCCATAACCTACCATCTTTGAGATGTGTCTCTTTTGTCTTTGACGCCTTGACTACATACATGGCTGACGGTTCCTCGGTGGATCTGAGGGTAGTAAAAGGCTAAATAACACACTACGACATTATGAACTCTTTAAGAAAGACCATAAAGATTTAGTAGATCATTGAAGCCAACTGAAAGAACAATGCGCAATGCGTCGATCTTGCTCTGGTATCTGGATAGCTGGACACCTGGCTATTAACTCTGTCCGCCACGGCCCTGTCCACCCACATATATAGTATGATCCCCGGTGTTATTCTGGTATGCCACCTGTTGGTAAACGGAGGTATTGTCCCGGTTGATCCAGTTGTTGTTCTGGTTGACACCCGGGGTAGCGTGTTTCTCCACTGCACTCCACTCTTCCATCGCTGCCACAGTACAGGCCGCTGCAGCTGCGGCCGCATACCGTTGCCAGTGCTTGTCCTTGTGGCTGTCTGCATAGTCACATACGCCCTTGATAATCACGCAAGGCAGGGCATCCCAGATCCCCGCGCCCTCCATCTCAAATGCGATAACAACATGCTCCTTTGCGCTTTTGTTCCTGTGCTCTCCAGACCTCATGACCATGTCGCCTGACGCAATGGACCCAAAGTGGATGTTGGGGCCCTGGGAGGCGCGGCTTGAGAGGTCTCGAGGCATCAATTTCGTCCCATCGCACTCAAGCTCCTCGCACGATGCCGTGCTCGCATCCTCACATGCCTTGATTGAATACGCACATTCGCAATTGGCGGCGCCGTGGTGCTGGTGAACATAATCGGGTAAGAATAGCCTGTCTGCCGCGATACCAGGGTACCTGGATTGTTGGAACTCCGGCTTCTCGAGCAGCGTGGCCAATCGCTGCCTGGTTGTCTCGCTCAATTTCGCCTTGCAGGACTCCAGCTTGCGCACAAAGGCGCGAATCTCGCTCCGTTGGCGTCCCAGGCTGTCCTCCACGCCTTTCTTTGTTTCGAACCTGTCCGGCCGTTGCCTCCCAAAGTCATTCTGGACGACGGTTTTCCCAATCACAACATCACCAAGAGCCATAGTAGGGGAGGGGACACCGCCGCAGATCCCCACGAGGAGGACCAGCTTGAGGTTGTCAAAGGTGGCCAAGAGACTCTCCGCGGATTGCGCGGCGTGCACCTTTCCGATGCCAGGCATATGGCCCAGCACAACCTCGTGCCGGCCGATTTTGCCGGTCGTGTAGGACAGCTTATCGCTTGGGGCTTTGCAGAAGTTATGCTCATATATCTCGTCAAAGAATCCGGCCACGGCGGTGGCTTCCAGTGCTAGCGCGCACAGGATCCCGATCTCATACTCAGTGGCTGCCATGGTCGCTGAAGGTGGCCTTGTATGCAGTAGAACCAACGATTGATAGTAAAAGCGGAGAAGAGCAGTAATGAACGAATGAGTGCGTTGCTCCCTGTATTTCTTTCTGGACGCCCAAGGCCGATGTGGGGTGATCTGTGGACGAGGCTGCGATGGTATCGCCTGCTGTTCTTGCGGGAATTTCTAGCGATTGGTATCATGGCGATGTCTGTGTCACAGCTCTCGTAAAAGGCTCACCCTCAGAAGCAAACCTGCTCCAAGGATAAGCTGGGATTATTGGCCGGGTGTATGGTCGCTGGTTGACTCGCACTGGCTCCTCTCCAGTGCCGGTGAGAGTTGTATGCACTGCCAACTCAGCCAGCCACCTCTCAATGGTCTCCGCCAATGGTACACAATTCGATCTGCAGTCAGAGTTTCAGCGCCTCCCTGTTCGCCGTAGGGATCCCTGTCTTGTCATCTCTCACCGGTAAACCCTCGTATTTCCCACGCAGCCTCGTCTTGGCCACCTCGCCATTGGGCAGTTGGAGGGGGTGCTCGGAAACTACTTGCTCGTTGCAGAGAAAGTCTGAGGGGCACATTCGACGAGCACCGAGCTAGGCTGACGTGAGGAGAAGACCTCGTCAGCCGACGCCTCTCTGCCCAGTCACCACTCGGCCGGGCTACGTGCGGAGCATGATCCATGCCCCGTCCACCTCTAGAGCTTACTAGCCTCCAAAAGCAAATCAAGGGAACTTGAGTGGGGCCTTTGCATTCTTGCCTTTGGTTCTCGCAGGTGTAGTGCCCCGCGTCATTCCCCTCTTGTTGAGCTTCACCCATCCAGCGATCTCCCTGCCATCTCCAACACCCTACGACCATGGAGTCTCCACTAATGCAGACTCAGAATAATGAGTTCCATGGATCACAGGGACACCAAATAGGTTATTTGGATAACAGGACGACGACTAATATACAAGGGTAAGGCGCGTATGGGGGTCTCTGCAGGCTGTCCCAGCACTAACTGCGGACCGCAGATTAGTCGATGACCCGATCAAAGAGCTTCAGTTCCTATACAGCGCCGCATACGGCTTCCACAAAGAGGACGAAGAACCAACCTGCCACGAGGGCACGAGAAAAGTCGTGCTCGACGAGATAGACGAATGGTTGAACGGCCGCCACGGCGAATCTGTTTTCTGGATCAGCGGCTGGGCCGGGATAGGGAAGTCGACCATCGCTCGCACCGTGGCCAAGTATGGCACCAAGGACGGCAGGGTGGCTGCCAGCTTCTTCTTCTCAAGGAAGAAAGGCGGGGACAATACGAAAGCAACACACCTTGTTACGTCGATCGCACGACAACTTGCATACGCGTCTTCCGTTCTCAAGGCTCGCATTTCCAAGGTGCTGCAGCGGGACCCGGACATAACACGAAAATATCTCCAGCATCAATGGCAACAGCTGGTCCTGGGCCCAATCTCAGAACGCAGCGACTTGGGGGCCGCCTGTACGGTAGTCGTCATCGTGGACGCGCTCGATGAGTGCTGTGACAAGAAGGACATTGATACCATCGTTCAAATGATCTCCGGCCCTCACCCCGAGAACCTTCGACTGCTCGTGGCAAGCAAGCCAACCATATTCAGGCAGTTTCAAGAGTTGAAAACATCAAATTCGCGGTACCGATACAGGGTGCTTCACACTCTAGACGAGAAGATTGTTTACGAGGACATCCTTTGCTATTTGAGGGATTGTCTCGGATACCGCAATGTGCGAATTAGCGAGGAAGAGCTTCAACAGCTGGCCCGGATGGCGGGTGGACTCTTTATCTGGGCAGAGACTGCGCTCAAGTTCATAACTTCCTCCAAGCCACTCGAAAAGTACAGGCTGGCGAGGATTCTGGGAGCGGAGCGACAAACTACACGGCCAGAGAAGACACTGGATAAGATATACCTTCTGGTTCTGAATGATTCGATCAGTCCTGACCTGAACGGCGACGAAACCGTTCTCCAAAGCGACGCAACCCGGTGTCTACTAGGGTATGTAGCAGCCTTGTACTCGGAACTGTCCCCAAAGTCCCTCTACGCCTTGGCAATCGACGATGTGTTCACCAAGAAATTCCAAAGACTCAACGCCCATGAGACCCTGGTGAGCTTAAATGCTATACTCGACGTACCAGGAGAGCCGAACGAAGATCGCGCAACCATTCGTGTACATCATCTGTCGTTTGGTGACTTTCTATTTAATCCGAGTAGATGCACTGATCCAAGGTTCCTGGCGAGCGAAACGGAAGCACACAACACGCTTCTTCGCGGCTGTCTCAGGATCCTGGGTAGGTTCCGTGATGGATATGTCCCTCCGGATATGGCGGGGATAGGGTTGGACGAGATGGAGGCTTTCGTAGGTAACTTGCTAACCCCGGCCGTCCGATACGCGTGTCTCTACTGGGTCAAGCATCTGCAAAGCTCTGGCCACGGGGTCTGCGACAACGGTACGGTCCACCAGCTGCTGCAAGCCCATGCCTTACACTGGATCGAGGCCATGGCATGGATGGATAGATTACCCGAGGCAATTGAAGCGATGGACTGCTTGAGGTCCAAGGCCGTGGTAAGAGGGATTCCCACGCCTGGCGAGCCGCACTAACGGACTTCCAGGGCCACACGAGCGACAACCTGCTGCGCTTCGTTACAGATCTGAAGCAGATAACCGAGAATCACCGCTCTGTCTTGAGGGAAGCGCCGCTGCAAATCTACTCCAGCGCTCTCATTTTCGCCCCCGAGGACAACCTGGTGCGCAGGGCATTTGGCCACGAAGCCCGTCGATGGGTCCGATACCTGCCTCGCACCCCGCAGGATTACTACAATTGTGTCTGGGTCAAGAGCTATGAGACAACCGTGAAATGCATCGCTATAGTCCAGCGGCCAGCGCCTCTTGTAATAGTCGCCACGTACTTCGCCAGGGTATATGTCTATGAAGCATGGTCCGGTAAGCTCGTGTGGGGCCCTCGTGGGCGCAGTGAGTGGGTTCATTCCTTGAGCGTATCGCCGGATTCTGAAAGATTGGCCATTTCCCTGGAGACCTGTATCCAGATCTGCGAGGCAACAACAGGGAAGCCACTACAGACACTGCCCATGACTTCCGGCTGCAAAGCTATTGGATTCACGAACGAGGGCAAAGGCCTCCTTGTAGTGTCGTCCTCAGGCGCAACAGGGTATTGGGAGCTAGCAACAGAGACATGCTCGAGCGTGGCCATGGTAGACCTTGACCACGATGAGAATGTCCTATTCTCACAAGGCGGAGAAACTATGCTCACTTGGTCTCGCCGCCGGGATCGTGCGAGGCTCTGGAAACTGGTGAACCATGAATGCAGCCACGTATACAGCTTGGATCTCGGTATGGGAGTTAAGCAAAGCTTGGATGGCGAACCTGATTATCTGCGCCTTTCTGTTGCGATGTCTCGCGAGGGTGATATGTTGGTGGCAGGATATGACAAGATGATTAAAGTATTCGCAAAAGGTTCTGGGGGCGCTTTCCACTGCACACACACGTTTCGCATTCCCAGTAGCGCAGCAGTCAATGCACTGGCTCTTGCGCCCGACAATCGATCTCTAACCGCAATCACAGACCAGATCTTGATAATAGACACCGACAGTGGTCAACACCTCGCAACATTTGGTCGGCGCACTCTTGGTATATACCTAGACCCTGTATTCTCTGAAGGGGGTGATCTACTGGCCTTCAGGGACGGGTCAGACAAAGTAAAGCTCTGGAAATTGAAGCCAAGCGCAGACCGGAGACACAACGACAACGAGGAACCCACAGAGTGTGCTGCAGCGACGAATGATGGCACCATGGTCGCCACGGGCGCGTCGTGCGATATCATCATCTGGAGCACACACACAGGACAGCACCTGAGGACTTTTCAAGGCAATCCTGCTCCGATACTTGGCGCGGAGTTTCTCAGCAACAATCGAACCCTAGTCGCTGTATTGGCCTATAGGACTATCCAAATTTGGGACGTCCCTCTTGGCCAGTGCTCACATGTCTTTGATTTTCCTGTCCGCCATGTGTACTCTCATGCTATGACTTCATCGAGGGACAGTAACATTCTGGTATACCCTTGTGAGAGTGGGTTGCTTGCATTGTGGGATCTCAAAAACCGGACAACTGTCCAAATCGAAACCAAGGAGGTATTCCACGGTTTAGTCAGGGCTGCTCTTTCGTCTGACGGCTCCAAGCTGGCGTTGGCGGTGGGATCTGCGAGGAGCAAGGTCTACCTGTGGGATACTCGGGAAAGCCACGAGCCATACGCGCTGCACGGACACAGTGACCACATCAGGCATGTCGCCTTCTCCACGGACGATGCTCTTCTAGCGACCGGATCCAGAGACAGGACTGTGCGCCTGTGGGGCACATCATCCAGGGAATGTCTGAACATTCTACCACACGGGTTTTCTGTCACGGGGGTCGGTTTCTCGGGAGATGGCCAGACACTGGTGTCCATCGAAGGAGGGCCAACCAGTTACATCAACGTCTGGAATTTTCGAGAACGTCAGCTACTGCGTCGCATTGCGTGGCCAGCGCTTGACTTTCTTTACGAGAGTCGGGCAATTACCTCTGTGTCGGACGATGGCCGCTTCCTTTATACCCACGGGAACGGCTGCATCGAACTGGACCAAAATGGCGTGGAAGATAGCAAAGAAAGCCGCAGGCCAATATGTATCCACGGCGACTGGGTGATGAGAGGGCGGACTCGGATCCTCTGGATACCGCCAGAGTACCGGGAATATAAGCCAGCAATTGTCCGTGGGGATATTATAGTCCTCCAGCCAGGTGGTGATGTGCTCACGATTCTTAACCTTCAGGTAGATCAGTAGATCTAGGTAAACTACATCTCTTTCTATCCAGATACGCTGCCTTCTCGAGATTAAGGCTGCAAGCGAGCAACTACCACCCTCCCTTATTAGCCAAAGAACCAGCTAGATATAGATAGAACTCCTTTAATATAGTAATTTGATTAACATATACCTCCGCCGATGAACCCGCAGGGAATACACCAGGTTTACAGCGCACCCAGTCATGTGTCGCCCTGACAAACTAAATGAGAGGAAGGATGAGACTAGATCAAGGGGCCCGTTGTCCGATAGACCCCTGCGGTACTATCCCAACTATGGCTCATAAGTGGTGGTCACTGTGTATACTGGCTCGGCCGGGGAGGTTGTTGGCTCCTGATAATACAGGTACCACCTTTGCAAGCTGCCCTGAAGTAGAGTATCCCCTCCATTACTAAGGCATCCCTAAAGCGGGGCCTAAGAGACTACCATAAATACTAACAGGTTGGTTCTACTTCTAAATTATATTAAATACCTCATGTGTCGACACTGGTAGTGCTGCAAGGTACCTGAACATTCCATTTGTATGGGCGCCCTACAGCGAGGTAAGGTCGATGACTGGAAGATTCTACAAACGCATGCAATGAAGTAGTGAAGGAGAGACATAAATATCGCATTAGCTTTCAGGAGATTTCTATTCCCCTGATAGCAAGTGACTTCAGAGAACTATCCGATTCCTGAGGTAGCCAAGATAATGAAGGTATATATCCTTATAACCAAAATATTTACATTTACGGGTATGCCGTTTCAACAAGATACTAGTACCAATCATAGATACTGTTGAAGGTTTAAATGTTGCTATTTCATTTGTATATCTAGCCAAGTGATGCTAGGGTTATCATTTGTCTTGGATTAAAGCGGCAATGACCATGCCATAGAAATAGTAGCACTTATACAGAAACTACAATGTCCCGGAACCACCGAAATCCGACAAGGTGTAATCATTATAGGCGGGTCAGGGCTAGCGAAGGATTTCCGCGCGAAATAAGATAATATGCCATTGCTTGTACAATTACGAGACCCTTCACGACTCAACCGCTGCGCTTCGCCAATGCCTCACGTACACGCGGAAGCACATACCGCCCATAATCAATCGCATCAGAGAGATTATCATACCCGCGAATAGAAATCAATTCCGCCCCAAGATCCACATAATCCAGAATCGAGTCCGAAATGGTCTCGGGCGATCCCACAAGCGCCGTACTTGCGCCGCGCGCATTCGTCGCGGTAACGGTCGGATACCACAGCGCGCGATCCTGCACCTCGCCCCGCGCCGCGATCTCAAGGAGGCGCTGGGACCCGACGTTTTGCGGGGGCGGCGCGTTGGCGGGGACTTTACCTTGGCCCGCAGCGCGGTTGGCTGTGAGGGCGTCCAGTGTGCGGTGGGCTTTCGCCCAGGCGAGCTCGTCAGTCTCGGCGATGATGGGGCGGAAGGTCACCCAGATGCGGGGCCGGTCTGTGCGCCCAGCCTTCTCGGCTTCGGCGTAGATACGGTCGATTTGGTCTTTTGTTTCCTTTAGCGGTTCACCCCAGAGGCCGAAGATGTCGGCTAGCGAGCCGCCGATGCGGTAGGCGTCGTCGGAGGAACCGCCGACGGAGACGGGGATCGTCCCATTAACAGGGCGGACGCGGTTGCTGAATTGTGTGAATTTATAGTACTTGCTGTCCCAGTCGAACGGGTCGGGGGACTCCCATGCGCGCCGGAGGATCTTGATGTAGTCCTCCAGTCGCTCGTAGCGCTCGACCTTGTTGAGGAAGTCGCCTTCCCGGGCCTGTTCGGCGTCGCTGCCTCCGGCGATAAAGTGGACGACGGCACGGCCGGAGCTCAGTTGGTCTAGGGTTGCGAGGGCTTTCGCTGCTACTGTAGGGTACAATGTGTTTGGTCGCAGGGCGATAATGATCTTGAGCTTTTTTGTCACGGCAGCGATGGTCGCGCCGACGGTCCATGGGTCGAAGTACGACGAGTCATATGGGACAAGCGTGTAATTGAATTCATAGTCGTCGAGGTTGCGGGCATAGCGCTTTAAGAACTCAGGGTCGATGGCCGCATTCGGGATCGGATTCAGTTCCGTCGAAGGGTTGGGGAACGTGAGACTAATGAACTCGGTCGGCATTTTGTATGTGGTCGCTGAGGGCAAGGGGCAAAGATGAGGGGTATCGAGGGGTAGTGTGAGCCTTCTTGTACTCCAGTCTTCTCCGGAGTCGGCTACTCCAATGACTCGCGATGGTGTTATCGGCGCGCAAGTGATGCCAGAGATACAGAAATCACGTCTTCAACCACCACGGAAGAGCGGCATCCGGCTGGCATGAATAATCGTGGGCCATGCCCTGTCTCAGATAGTGTCCCCTCCACATTACAAATCAAGATGGTTTACTGTCTATCTTGTGCTCGATCTTCTCTTTCGCTCGGTGTACGTTCTGTTTAGCCCCGAAGTACCCTTCGATCCCGACGAGGCTCGCATATAGTTTCGTGATGGACACGCGCGACAGGTCCGCGCCCTGTTCCCGCAGGGCATGGACAAATGCATGGAAGTTGGCTGAAGGTGGACGATAGTGGCCGCTGGGAGAGTTAGCGGATTGTCAAGACTTCCAAGGTTGAGCGAAGCACTGACCTCAGTGGAGCAAGATCGCGGAGCTTCCCGTGCCGGATCTTAATCAGACCAGCTGCTCCGATTCGGCCGCCGCGTAAGAAGGATGAGTGTTGGAAGGAGCCTCGTTTCTTGATCCCGATGTATAGACGATAGGAGGGGTCGGCAACCTGGCTTGGGAGTCAGTACTGATTCGACGTATTTTGGAAGCAACTTACAAAAATCCACCAGTCATCCTTGAGAAAGAGTCTGTCCTTCAAGCGCTTGAATATATTATGTCTGTGGTGAACAAAATTTCTCGCTCCACTCTCGGCTTCGGGGCCTTGATCTCGCCTGTCCTCGTCCAGCGAGGGCGTGTGTAAGGACTCGGATGGCCGTGTCCGGTGCTTAAGTGTTGTTGACCCAACAACCGCTTCTTCTCCCTTGGGTGCAGCGACGATGCCGTCCTCAGTGTCCATATAATGCGCATTATTCGTCCAAACCAACTCATCATCCTTCACCCATCGAAACCGTCCCATCCGATCAATCGTAACCAAGTACTTAACGCGCTCCTCTCTCGAGAGATACCGTACCTGTTCGCGCTGCAACTGCTCGCGCGGACACGCCGGCAGTTCAAAATCCTTCCCAGCCCCAAAATCAAGCCAATAGAAGAAATTCTCCTTACAGTCCGTCGTCTTCCAAAACTCGTGATACTTGCGGAGGTTACTCCCATGTCTGTGTTTCGCATCCACCATTTCCAGAAAGTATTGCAGGTCCATTGTTTTCGCGATCATCTCCGGTAAGGGCTCGCTGCGGCGGTGGTCGGGGTTCTTGAGTGGGCGGTCGCCGCGGGCGAGTTTTACGGCGCGGACGGCTTGTGTCCAGTTGCGGTGGGCTTGGATTGCGGTGGGGGAGGAGGAGGAGGGGAGGGGATCGGAGCGGTGGCGCTGGTGCCATTGGGATTCTTCGACGGCCTGTTTGGTCAGTTCCTGGAAAGCAGAGGTCTCCAAGTCAAGACTTACATGCGCCCAGCGGTTCGTGGCGCTTAGCTGCCGCCCTTGTAGTTCCCGACGGGTCCTATGCCCTCTGTACACCCGCTATAGCCGTCAATAGGAGATCCAAAGCTGTTCTCTGAGGCGCGGTGTTGGTACCTGGATGAGAGACGCGGCACTCAGGAAATCCGGAGAAATGACGTCATCTTCACTGGGCGAGTTGGGCTGGGGGACAGAGACACACATGAACAGTGCCCTGGTCCCGTCATAGATGAGTCGGGTCAGAAGAAGTAACAGGTGGCACAGCGAGAATAGAGAAAGGAAATATGAGAGGAAGAGAAGGAGAGGGTGCGAAGGTGCAAAGGCACGAGGTGAAGCGGCAGGCGGAGCCGCTGTCAGCGGCCTTGGTTGCCGCCCCCAAATGTCCGCCAAGCCAAAACCAGCTAGCCTCACCGGCATTCTCAAATCTCAGGCAGCAAGGCAGCCAGGCACTGTTAGCCTACGCGTCAGGCATCAACCCACGGGCGCCAGGCCGCGCGTCAGAAGCAAAGCACTGCCGGTCCTAAACCAGCTGCCACACGCCGTCAATATGTAAGAAGCGCTCCGAAATGAGCGCCAGTTTCTCCGTGAGGATATCTCTAGACACCTGCTGCAAATTGCGGAACGAAAAGATGACCTCCTTCATGAAGAGGATGTCGTCGATCCGGCTCGTCGTCTCTTCCACCGTCACCGCGGGCCCGTGAAGCACCACATCCGCGATTGTATTTAGAATCTCGAGTAATTTGCTCAGGATCGAGGAGCCGTGGACTTGCAGTGAGTTTTGTGATATCCGAGTGAGGAACTGGCGTAGCTGGGTGGACAGGCCGAGGGGCATTTCGAGCGAGAGCGACGGGCACGAGTGGTGTGAGGAGAGGAGACAGTTCGACATGGCCATTTGCCAGAGCAGTGTTCGCATCCACTGCCGTGTTATGACGAGGTCAGCTTGCTGGAGATCCGAGAGCATCGAGACTTCGAGCTCCCACAGGTCGTCGGCGAGCTCGCGGTGTTTCTGCTCAACCCAGGCGGCGGTGACCTGCGAACGGTCACCGATCCAGAGGTTGAGAAACGTAGGTTCGAGGAGGAGGAAGGTCTTGATGACCTGCGTCCAGCCCTGCGAGATGTGCGGATCCAGGCCGGGGTCTTCTTCGGGGAACTGGGTGAACGAGGAGAGGGTGGCGGGCGAGTAGTGCGAGATGGAGATGAATCGCTCGTGGATGAAGCAGAGCCAGTAGAGGCGCTGGCGGCGGGAGCGCTCGGCGAGGTCGAGAGACGCCATGAGCGTTTTGTCTTCGATGCGGAGGAGATGGATCATGCTGAGTGCTTCGCGGAGGTAGAAGAAACCCAGGTCGTGCTGGCCCAGGCTCATGTAGCACATTTGGATATATATACTGGTGATGGCCCGGAGAATCGACGGGCGGACACCAGGGACAAAAGGAGTACGCAGCTCGATCGCTCGACGCGTGAGTTCGTGGATCTGCTCTGAGACCTGCGACGCCGCGAGATTTGACTGCGTGAGGTCGACTGTCACCCCGGTGAAGACGTGGATGAAGGCCGCGTGATCCCTATCCGAATCCATCTTCCGGATGGAATCGCGGATCTCCTCGTCGGTCATGATCGGGTTAAATGGGTACACATACGCCATGTATTTCGGGATGAGGCTATGCAGATAGGCAGTGGACAGTGGAACAGACAGATCCGGGGGCGACGCGGGTCCGACAACCTGTGCGAGGGTCGTAGAGCTAGAGGGCATCTTGTACGCCGAGATCAGGGTGCCCCGTCGGAGGGCATTCTTGCGCGATCGGGCGCCCTGGTTTTCCGTGTAGGTGCATCGCAGGCCGAGATGTTCGCACTGCTGACAGCGCTGCTGGCCGTTGCAGCGAACCTTGCGGCGGCGGCAGGGGTCGCAGGCCTTTGAAACCTGGAGCTTGCGGCGAGGTTCCATTGCAACCTTGAACGGTCTGACTCTCTGGGGAGGAAAGCAGCAGAAACTGGGGATTCGGGAACGAACCGTCCGGCAACGTGAGACGAAGATATAAATGCGGGGTGATCTATGCTCCTTTGGGAGGCACTACTGGCCATTGGCTCGAGGTTTCGGACCGTGAAACACGCTAATCCAGGCTCGGAATGTCGCCCGGCACTGGGGCGATTTGTTATAGACACAGCTGCACAACTACCGAACTTAATTTAGGCCAAGACCTCGTACACTCGACCCTCGAACCCCTTCAGCTCCCCTTGGCTGTCCTGCCCAGCACTGCTGACCACCAGCTTGAGCTCCTTCCCTGCCACCCCCGCGGGCAGCACCAGTGGCTGCGACGCCTCGGTGAAATTCAGAGCTACTAACATACGCCGGTCCTTGGCCGTCTTCAGGTAACTAAACACCTCCCCGTTCTGCTCGTCCAGGAGCTCGAACACTCCAAACACCAACACATCCGCATACTCCTTGCGCAGACGCGTCATCTTCTTCCAGAAAGACAAGACAGACGACTCGTCCTTTTCCTGCGCTTCCACATTAACCTCGGTATGGTTGTCGTGCGCACGCATCCAGGGCTTCGCGGTCGCAGATGTGAAGCCCGCATTGGGCTCTGCGCTCCACTGCATCGGGATGCGAGCATGGTCGCGAGCGAGGTGCTGCATCGCCTGCATTGCCTTCTTCATGTCCTCCGGGTTGTTGTTGCTCAGCTCGCGCACCATGTGGTAGTAGTTGGTGCTGTCGACGTCCTTGTACTCCTCAAACGACCAGGATTCTGGAGCGTTGACCATGCCGATCTCCTGTCCCTGGTAGACGAACTGCGTACCGGACAGGGTACTTTGCATCACGGCCAGCATCTTTGCTGAGGCGTCGCGGAGTTCCGGTGTCTTGTCTGAGCCGAAGCGAGAGATCGACCGCGCCTGGTCGTGGTTCTCTAGGAAGACCGTGGTCCAGCCATCGGTCCCGTTGACAATGTTCTGTGTGCGCTGGAACGCGGTCTTGAGCTCGGGCAACTGCCAATCGCGGACCTTGGTCAGGAACTTGTAGTCCTTGCCCATGCCCAGGTCGACCACATCAAAGGAGAAGACCATGTTGAGCTGCTTCTCGGCGGCCGAGACATAGCGCAGCACGCCCTCCATCGTGGGAGTCTGCGCCAGCTCACCAACCGTCATCGCATCGTACTTGGCCAGCACCGCATTCATCTCCCGGATGTGTTCGTGGATGCGGGGCCCGTTGCAGAACAGTGAAAAGGCCACCTGGGTATCTGACTGTGCGCTGGTGACCGGAGCATCAGGGTACGTCGGGTCCTTGCTGTACATGTTGACAGTGTCCACCCGGAAGCCGTCGACGCCCTTCTGCAGCCAGAACTCCATCGCGTGGGTATACACAGCCTGACGCACCTCGGGGTTCTCCCAGTTGAGGTCGGGCTGCTCGACGCAGAACAGGTGCAGGTAATATTCCTGAGTCTGGTCGTCCCACTCCCACGCGCTCCCACCGAAGATGGCACGCCAGTTGTTTGGCGGCGTGCGGTTTCCGTATTTGTCGTATTTCGCCGGTCGCCAGATGTACCAGTCGCGCTTGGCGTTTGTCTTGGAGGAGCGCGAGTCCTTGAACCATTGGTGTTCGTTCGAGGTGTGGTTGACGACGAGGTCGAGGATGATGCGTAGGCCGCGGTCGTGGCAGGCTTGGATCAATGTTTCCATATCGGCGACCGTGCCGTACGGCGGGTAGACCTTTTCATAGTCGGAGATGTCGTAGCCCATGTCATGCTGGGGACTGTCGTACATGGGGCAGATCCAGACGACATCGACGCCGAGGCTGGCGATGTAGTCGAGCTGGGAGATGATGCCCGGAATATCGCCAATGCCATCGCCGTTGGAGTCCTTGAAACTTGCGGGGTAGATCTGGTAGACGATGGAATTCTTCCACCACTTTTCGACGGGGGAGGCCATGGTCACGTCACGAGAATGAATGAATAAGAGGAGGAATGGCCCGATTGCACCCTTGGGGACTCAGTCCGGCGATATATAACCTGGGAGGGGTCGAGATCGCCCGGGCAGCCACGGCGCAGGGTGACATTGGCGCAATGTCGGCCCGACTGCGCGCCACTCGGAGATTCTGCTCGGAGTCTTCGTGCAGCTCCTGGTCAGACGAACCCAACTAAAGTGAACTAAAGTGGGGGCTGCATTAGGGCCTCGCGGAGGACAACCCACAACCGGTCGGCCCGACAATGGACCACTCACATTGTGCGCTTCATCTCGCTTGGTGACCCTGGCCGCGAATTTTCGCTCCGCGCGGCCGCAGAATCCGGGGATGGCCTCCAGACAAGTCCAAACCCAAGAAAAGCTTCCCCGACATCTGCCCGCAAAAGGATTCCAGGCCCCGTCGCCTTGAATGTCCCTTTGTCAAACCACTCCACGGGCCATCCTCCCGCCCGTCTATATAAACCCGACAGTTTCTGCGACGGAATGTATCCCCTCGCCACCTCTCAATTGTGAACCATCCTTGCCTCTGACTGACTCCCTCCCTCCCTCGCAATGGAGATCGAAAAGTCCGCCGCCATCCACGACGAGGCTGCCCATCATGCCTCTGGCCTCGTCGCCAGCACCGAGGCACAGGCTGCCCTCGACAAGGAGCACAGCATGACCACCTTGCAGGCCCTCAAGACCTATCGCAAGGCGGTCGCGTGGTCCATCCTCATGTCCTGCGCCATCATCATGGAAGGCTACGATGTCGTGCTCATCGGTTCCTTCTTCGCCTACCCTGCCTTTAACCAGAAATACGGCCAGCTCATGTCCGACGGCACCTACGGCCTCGAAGCCAAGTGGCAAGCCGGCATGACCAACGCCATGAGCTGCGGTCAGATCATCGGTCTGTTCCTCAACGGTATTGTCTCGGAGCGCTTCGGATACCGCCGTACCCTCATGGCCTGTCTCATGGCCACCGTCGGCTTCATCTTCATCCTCTTCTTCGCCCCCAACGTCCAGGTCCTCGTCGTCGGCGAGCTGTTCATGGGTATCCCGCTCGGAGTGTACCAGACCCTGACCGTGACCTACGCCTCCGAAGTGTGCCCCGTCTCCCTGCGCGCATACCTCACCACCTACGTCAACCTCTGCTGGGTGCTCGGCCAGCTGATCGCCTCAGGCGTCCTCAAGGGCCTCCAGTCCCGCACCGACGAATGGGCCTACCGGATCCCCTTCGCCATCCAATGGGTGTGGCCCGTGCCCATTTTCATTGGCGTCTGGCTCGCCCCCGAGAGCCCATGGTGGCTCATCCGAAAGGACCGCGTCGAAGACGCCATCGCATCGCTCAAGCGCCTGGCCGATACCTCCTCGCCCCACTTCAAGCCCGAAGAAACCGTCGCGATGATCCAGTACACAAACGCGCTCGAGAAACAAGTCCAAACGGGAACCCACTACATCGACTGCTTCCGCGGCGTCGACCTGCGCCGCACCGAAATCGCCTGCTGCACCTGGGCCGCGCAGAGTCTCTGCGGCGCTGGGCTCATGGGCTACTCGACCGTCTTCTACCAGCGCGCCGGCCTCGACGTCTCCATGTCCTTCACCATGTCCCTGATCCAGTACGCGCTCGGCGTCGTCGGAACCTTCGCCTCGTGGGCCGCAATGACGCACTTCGGTCGCCGCACACTGTACGTCGGCGGTCTGGGCCTCCTCGCCTGCATCCTCATGGTCATGGGCTTTGTCAGCATCCCGGCATCCACCTCAGCCCTCTCCTGGGCAACGGGCTCGCTCCTCCTCGTCTACACATTCATCTACGACAGCACAGTCGGCCCGGTCTGTTTCAGTCTCGTCTCCGAAATGCCGTCAACGCGCCTGCGGACGAAGACAGTCGTGCTCGCCCGAAACACATACAACATCCTGAACCTGGTCACGGGAATCATCATCCCCTACATGCTAAACGTCGACGCGTGGAACTGGCGCGGCAAATCGGGTTTCTTCTGGGGTGGCCTGTGCATCATGTGTTTGACCTGGTCGTTCTTCCGCCTTCCCGAGCCGAAGGGGCGCTCGTATGCCGAGTTAGATATTCTGTTCGAGCGCAGGGTGCGCACGAGGCAGTTTAAGACTGCTGAGACCGGCTTGGTTGAGGGTGTGCCGCTGGAGAAGGGCGAGCCGATGGCTTAGTACTGTCTTTTCTTGTCGTGTCTTGATGGTGGATACCCTGGTGTGGTGTGGTGTCCTCGTGCTCGTGCTCCTGCTTGAGGGTGAGGGTGAAGGGGGGTTGGGGTATGGGAATGACCAGGGTATCTAGCCAGTGTTCATCCGGGGAAGGATCGTGGTCCGGGTCGTGTATTCGTTGAGCTGTCTTTCCCTAGCCTATAGCAGCACGTATCTAATGTTCTCTTGAGAATCGGAGAGGAAAGGCGATAATACCTCATATCCCATACTATGTGCCCCACGTACTACTTAGGTAGTACCTGTAACCTAATACATACCTATAGATACATAGCTGCTCCTAGTCTGTCCGACCGACGCACGGAATGATATGATATAATACGTATGATTCGAGACCATTCCACTCCAATCCATTCCCCTCCACTCCCTTAGGTGAGTGGTGCCGCTTGCAGTGGGACACGCCGGGAACCGTGCGGCGTGTGCAGTCCATTCAACCATCCCGTATAAGCCCACCCACGCACGAACTGGCCGACACACACCCGACCGATCTCTTCTCTTCCGCCGTAGACGGAATCGCAGGGCCCGGATAAAGGGCGGATTTCATCCCTTCCGGCTGTGAACTCTACATCCGTGGATAGGGATGGGTCCATTCCTTAGGCAGGCAAGGCAAGGCGTGTGGTGCGGCCGGCCCCGGTATTAACGATTTTGGGTTGTAGTATACATAACCTGCAACGCAGCGTTGTGCAGTCGCGAGGTTGGGGGTTGGGGGGTGTGGGACTCGACGACGACCATGATTCCAGAAGATACTAAATGCGTGAGCGTTAAAGTATCGGTCGAGTATTTCCTGCTCGTGCAGTTTATGCTCTAGTAGTGGGTTATGGGTTATGTGTAGTATGGGGGATGGATCGATGTAACCTGGAGGCAATGATAACTATATATATTCTACGTGTAGCACGGCATATGCCAAGACTCTCTCTGTTTGGATGGTGCAAGCCACTTCAATGCTCGAACTAGAATACTAAACACTGAATATGCCCCTGATCTCGCGGAAATCAATCTTTGTTCAATGTTTTTCTCGCGATGGCCATCCAATCTCCGGTTCGCTATCGAGGATACAGGTCGAGTCTCCTCTCCATGGAATGGTTCTTGATGGGGCCACTTATCACCTGTGGTTGAAAGGATTCTGACTCTGGTTATCACCTGTACACTTGCTGTGTCTTATACATACGACCACAGGGTGTGGAGAACAGGGCTTCCCGTCCGCTCAGCCGTACTTAAGCCACACGCCGGTAGGTTAGTAGTATGGTGGGTGACCACATGCGAATCCCTACTGTTGTATGTTTTTTGGAGGTTTTTTTACAGCTTCTGTGCTGTTTTTATCTGCGTAAAAGTTCCGATATGGTAATTAAAGGCCAAATATCGGATCCTGGGTGGTGTACGGCTGCGAAGCCATAGAGGAATTTCTGGAGATACGTGATATGAAACAGCACCTCCGCCTGGCGGCAGGGACCGAACGGGTTGTTGTTGTATAGATCTCCACGCCAATGCTACGGATGCCCTCCGCCCTTTTACTCATCTGGGGGGAAAAAAAAAGGAAACCCATTCGGGACGGCCGCTCCGTTATATTGTTGATATCCTAGGGGGATTTTTTTTTTTTTGGTAGGCAGGGAATCCATTGGACAATAGTCAATCAGAACCAACGTTTACCATCTTGCCACTTTCAATCTGGTTGCAACCCATTGTTGCAATTCACAGAGGGGGATGACGAATCGAGCCTTACACGTCAACAGGAAGAGGCGTTGGGTAGCTTTTACCAAGGAAATCGAAAAACACAAATCAAACCCCTGTTAATCGCATGCCATGTTAATCGGAGACTTTCTTCCTGCTCTCCTCTCTCCTAAATAGAACAGCAGAGTCTCAGTGCGGAAAAGCCGACTAACTGCAAGGTGCACTGACAGACAATAAAATACCCCACCACTAAGTACGCACAGCAAGCGCCGTTTCGGAGTCTGGACTGTATTTCGAGACCGTAATGAACCTGGCCGTCAAACAGACCCTGGTCGCATAGTTATACGCAACACCCACACACGGCTGATTCCGCTCGCACAACTCCATGCAATCCTGGAACCCAGGCGCCCGCAACGTCTTCACCGGCGCCATATGCGGCACTGCAACGCACAGCATCAGGTACGTGGCCCCGCGCACTGCCACCCCGCGATTGTGCGTGCATCCAGGCTGCTGCTTGCCCGCGTCATCGAGGCATTTCTGCGCCTCCGCGGCAAGGAGGTGGCAGTCTGTTCCCTGGGATCGGCACGTCCGCAGCGTGGCGTCTGCGGCGGCGAGGTCGATGGTGGACTGGGTGAGGTTTGCTCTGCAGGTCTGGAGATCGCGTTCGCTTTGGCGCAGGTCTTTTTCGAGGGTTGTTGCTTTTGCCTGGAGGGCGGCTAGGCCGAGGTTTTTGTCGGCGAGTTCCAGCTGGCAGTGGAGAAGGTCATCTTCAATCTTATCATCTTTGATGGTGGTGGTTTCAACGTGGTCGGGTGGTGTAGTGCTCTGGGCCTGCTCCGGGTCTGGGGGGATGGGGATTTGTAGACAGTGGATGATCGGGAGAACTGGGAGTAGGAGGAGGAGTGGAATTCGGAGGAAGATCATGGTGAGTAGACTCCTATCCCACTAGATGTAATGATGGCTTGGGGTTCATGCTGGCGTAGAATGTGAATCCCCAAGATCGCTGGCTTTATATAAATGCGCTTGGATCCAAAGCTGGTGTGGTATGCTCGTGCTCGTGCCCGTGCTCGTGCTCGAGGGTGAGGGGGGTTGGGGGGTTGGAATGACCAGGGTATCTAGCCAGTGTTCATCTGGTGATCGTGTATTCGTTGCGCTGTCTTTCCCTAGCCTATAGCAGCACGTACGTATCTAATGTTCTCTTAAGGAATAGGAGAGGAAAGGTGATAATACCCCTATATCCCATACTATGTGCCCTACTATCTACATAGTACCTGTAACCTAATACAAACCTATACATAGCTACGCCTAGCCTAGTCCAACTAACCAACGCATGGAATAATATGATATGATTTGATTTAATTCTATTTAACTCTACTCCACTCCCTTGGGTGAGTGGTCCCGCTTACAGTGGGACATGCTAGGAACCATCACGGGTGTGTAGTCTATTTAACCATCTCTAACCCATACAAGCCCACCCACTAGACTGGCCAACACACACCCAACTAATCTCTCCCCCTGCAGATGGACTTACAGGGACTAGATAAAGGGTGGATTCCACCCCTTCTAGCTCTTAACCCTGCCTTCATGGATAGGGATAGGTCCATTCCTTAGGCAATTAGGCAAGGCGCGTCGCTCGGCCGGCCCCGGTAATAAAGAATTTAGTTTTTAGTAGAACCTGCAACGCAGCGTTATGCAGGCGGGAGGTTGAGGGTGGGTGGACTCGACAGTAATCATGATTTCAAAATATACTAAAGGCGTGCGCGTTAAAGTATCGGTCGAGGATTTCCTGCTCGTGCAGTTTCGTGCTCTAGTGGGTTACTTATGTTTGGGGGGGCTGGATCGATGTAGCCTGGAGGCAATGATATATATATATATATATATTCTGAATCTCGCACGGCATGTGCCAAGACTCTGTCGACATCGTCAAGTCCTTGGGTACATACGTAGTGCCGCGTCTATCTCGCCTAGGCACGCGCGCCTGCCCAAGGCATCAAACGACATCCTGGTCGTTTCTCGTTTGGTGGCGAACCCACCGCGTTTGCAACCTGGTCTATGTATATAGGAGCGATGGATTTAGCAGGGTTATCCCTGAATTCAACAGATTCCTGACGCTCAATTCCCTTTACAGATATCAGTAACTTCCACAGACTATGTATATTGTACATATCTGAGGTGGATGCAGCGGTCCTATCTTGCTGGAACAAACTGCCCCTTTGGTAGAAGCCCGTCATATATTTGCACTGGCCCACGGGCGGATCCCCAAGCAGGTGTTGGCCGTGGTCCATCGCCCATGATTAACTGCGCCAATGTGGCGCGGGACCACCATTGACCCATGTAGAGATATTAGGTGGCATCACGGCCCAGGTATGATAGTGCTTCGGGTGTGGACGCACCAATCCTTTTAACAAGGCGGATGCTTTACAGCAACATTATCAACAGATCCAGCATGATTATACTATTGTCACCAAGCGTCCAAGGCGAGCAAACCCAAAGCCACGAATCAAGCGCAACGCCTGCCTAGATTAGCTTGTTCAATGGGTCAAAACGGCTGCGACTGCTGCTAGTATCAATTCAAATATACACCAGCGGCCCGATATACCAGCAGACCCTACCCCACATAGTCAATAAGCAAAGGGTACTCTCCTTGGAACAAAGACAAGAGTTGGGCCTGTGTTACTCATATGCCAAGTCTATCCCGCCATCCAAGGAAGAGAGAATAATTTCGACGATCGGTTCTAGGCGCAGGTAACCATCCAAAAAGGGTGTACATGTTGAGCAAGGGTATAACTTCAAGCCATACGGAGAAGAGCTCTCCAACCCTCTCCAGCCGGCGCAGCGGAGCCAGACATGGTTCATGTGCTGGTGTGTTTAAAGGAATGAATTAAGGTGCTGTGATGCTCTTGCGCAGGTTGCCTGATGAAAGTGTCAGGTATCAAATAGCATTGATTGAGAGCTACGGTACCATATGGAAAGGGTAGAATGCCATAGGGCAGAGATAGAATGTATAAGACAATGATACTTAAGATGATAGGTTTATCGAGGCGCTCATATCTACGCATGCTGTATCTATTCCTCGTTGATGCTATTGATGTCTCCTGATGTTACAAATAAAATATAACATAATTCTGGTCTTTTCTAATATTCTCCAGACATTGTATCCACTTGGTGTGCGCGCGGACCTTGGTGCTCGAACACTTCGGTGCCTCAATGGAGTGCCGCTTGCTCATTTTCCGTGAGTCTCGTCGATTAAGTCGTCGATTAAGTCGTCGATTAAGTCGTCGATTAAGTCGTCGTTTTGAGATCAGAGCTCTATCCTCCTTGTGCTCTTATGGCATAATCCTCGAGGGCTCGGAGTAGGTAGTTATAAGTGCAAGGCCGACTTTGGTGCAGGTGTCTCCATCCGCCTGCGGCACATTTGCAGAAGCGAGATGCCATTGGATGTATCGGCGGGCCCCTGAGCGAATTCCAAAGGCAGTGCAAGGCCAGCCAACCCTCTTCAATTTGTCAAGCGTACCTTTGCTTAGAAGGGCTATGTGGACAAGGATCTTCTTCCTTGTCGTATTGTGGCGGCTACGCAGCTCCGAGGGTATATGCTTTTCCGCATCCGCCTTCGGGAAGAATTCAAACCTTCTGGGGAAGGGCAGAGCACTGCCTAGCACTAATCCGCGTTATCAAGTTGGAAAATCTACCAATCGATACCCGGGGCAAGCCCGCCTGATCGGGGACACTCGCAGTAACCCCCAAGCCAGGGTAGGTGGTTACGTTGTAGCCAAGATACGAACTCCAGGCAAGCAATGATCGTCTCTGGCGGGAGCTAACGGGAGGCGTGGCTCGGGTGATCAAAATGTTTGGCCACAGTGGAGACGCGGTCACGGATGCTGACCTTCGTGTTCCTTGGAGGCTTGGACAGCTCAACTTTGGCAAATCAGCAGTGCCCGCCATCGTTTATGTTGGTGATCAGCATACATCCTTGCTCTTAATCCACCGTCAGAGCCATTCGATAGGATAGTTTGTCCCAGCAGACTGGTTCGCACGCTTTGCCAGTCACATTGCTGCCGCAGAACCCTGCCTCGCTTGCTTGCACGACGAGAACCACCGTGAAGGGCATTGTTCCGAGGCAACTAGACCCCGGTAAAGGGGGATGCACTTCCTGGGCCTGGAAACCTGTTCATGCTTGCGGTAGAGGCAGACTCCACGTCATCGTGGTCTCTACCATCATGCCACTATTTGTCGTCCTAGGGGGTAACCGCCCCGACCCCGCCACCTTCGCGTTGTTTGAAGTGATTCTAATCTCACAAAAGTCTGGAGAAACGAGCCCATTGTCAGGCCAAGTCGCACACACCCACACAGACCAAATGGCTTCACTTGCTGAGCGCTTCTGGTTCAATTTCCGTCGCCAAAGAGAGTACCATCTCTTGCAACCTGCTTTACACCCGCCTCCGCGCACCTATCGTCGAGTTGCCTTTCGACTGTGTTGCTATCTACTGATTTTTTTATGTACCCTTATTGTCATACGTTGTTTTACTGCAGCAGCCTACCCTTCCTACACCCATCCTCCAGCCCATTACACATCTTTACGCCGCCAAGTTTCCCAGTCAGAGCTCCCCGGCCGTGGGAATATCCGCAACGAAAAAGTCTTTATTACCGCGAGCCTGTATGATCCAACAGGCGAGCTGGCAGGGGGTGCATGGGGCTTCAGCATTCTACAGCTCATCACCCTCCTGGGAGAAGAAAACGTCTTCCTCAGCATATACGAAAATGAAATCGAGATCAAGGACGAGAATGGGCCGCCGCGAAGCAGTACACGCAAACAGAGCAGCGCCGCGAGACTCGCCCTGGAGCATCTGGGTGACCGTGTCCCGTGCAATAAGTCCATTGTCTATGAGAGCCTCGACCTGGATCAACTGCCCACAGTGGTTATCCCGGCCACGGGGGAGAAGCGCGTGAAACGGATCACATATCTCGCCGAGACCCGCAATCGCGCGCTTCGACCGCTTGATAGTGACCGGGACAGGGGCAGCCACGAGACGGTCCGGTTTGACAAGCTCCTCTTCCTCAACGATGTGGTCTTTGACCCCATCAACGCCCTCCAGCTCCTCTTTTCCACCCACGCAGACAGCAACGGAATCGCGCAGTATCGTGCCGCGTGTGCGGTAGATTTTATCAATCCATTTAAATTCTATGATACATATGCCACGCGAGACCACGAGGGGTATAGCATGGGCCTGCCGTTTTTCCCGTGGTTCTCCAATGCTGGCAGTGGCCGGAGCCGAGAGGCTGTACTTGCAGGGAGTGACAGTGTGCCTGTGCGTAGTTGCTGGGGCGGCATGGTTGCCTTTGATGCTCAATACTTCTATAATGCTAGTAGTATGATTCCTGCAGCTGGAGGAGACCTCCCAGCTCGGTTCCGTGCATTAGCGGATTCCGACTATCGCTGGGACGCTTCAGAGTGCTGCTTAATCCATGCTGATATTCAACGACCACGGAATGGCGAGGATCGGGAGACTGGAGTATACATGAACCCCTTTGTTCGGGTGGCATATGATACTACCACCCTCCCATGGCTTTCAGCAACACGCCAGTTCGAGGGGCTTTACTCGGGGGTACAGAGGATTGGCAATTACCTTGTAGGCTTGCCGTGGTTTAATCCGCGGCGCGAAGATCAGGTTGGTGGATTTGACGGGTTCTGTGGGCGCAGAGGGCGAGGGCTTCAGGTGGTGACTCCACGGAGAGAGGGTAAAAAGGGCTGGCAAACCATTCCATGATTCAGTCGTAGTTTGGCAATATGATCTCTGTGAAAAGCAGACCTTGGCTTGTGCGCCTGAGCCAATAGGCTGTCATTGATTCTTGGTGCCTGGTTCTGCCTAGGGAGAGGGAGGTACATAAGGCAGTTGCCCGCCTTCAGCTTCCCCGTTCCCTCCCCTCCTCCCGGCCCTGTTGCTCTCTTTCCCAACACTACCGCCTCTCTCGACACTCCAATATGATTGAAGACACCCCGTCGACGGGCGCTCAGGCATCTCCTTTATTTGCCATAACAACCAACGCACCACTTGATGGCCCCCCTCCGCGACCGCTCGACCGCACCCCTCCCCCCTCTCCACCCCCTCCACCTATCGACCCGTCCTCGCTCCCCCAGCACCAACAACGAGTCTACACCTGCCTACGCACCCAAGGCTGGACCCCCAAACAGTGTGACGTCTACTTTGCCAAGATCCCCTGGCGGCAGAGCCATATCCACAAGATCCTCCGCCACCTCGAGGGCTGGAATGAGCAGCAGCTTGCTCGATTGGATCAGCGCTGCGCCGAGGAGTATCTCCCAGAGGGCCTACCGCCTCCTCCTGACGCGGAGGATGACAATGACAATATCCCGGCCCCGAACTTCTGGCTCAATCACCGTCTGTTGGAGGATACGAAACTGCGGAAGCAGCGCATCGCGAAACAGATGTATGAAGAGATGTCTGGGGCTGAGAGAGAGGAGATGGAGGAGCGGCGGCGGAGGGAGCAGCTGCAGTGTGGGCATGGGGGAGCCTGATCGCACCACTCTTGTCTCACGTATACGAGCTCATCTCTCTATCTGCCTGTGAGAAGTAAAGTGGGACTAGGTGATGATTTTGTTATCTTTGATTATACATGACTGACTTGCAAATCAATTTCTGCTACTCGTACTGCTGCTCTTCCTGTTTTACTTCAACCCATCCATGGCCATCCTCATACATATCTGAAGGCCAGCCACGCATACAATGCTCTTACCCGACCGCCACACTAAGTGCAATCCACATACGCATTTCGCATGTAGTAAACACACGGGTTACCATCGGCACTGCACTGGAGTCACCGCGCAATAGTTGTTAGCCTCGGGCATTCAGGTGGGATGGATGGAACACACCCGAGAGATGTTCAGGCAGGGATGGCGGAACATCCTGCCTTCGTACTGGTAGTGGCACATCTGGTCCTCTACGATACAGTACTGTAGTTGCTTATTAGCCGTAGGAACTGGTGGCTTCTATTGGTGACGGATATTGGTCCCAAGGTCTTGCAAGGTATTACAACTCACTCCTTCAACAGTTGCATCGTCGCGGGCGACCATGTCCAGGTTTTTTCCTTTGTTTGCGGGCAGGCCCGAGACAGATGTGGGGATCAGGGAGAGAAGAAGGACCGATGGGATTGAGGTGAGTTTCATCGTGATTTCGGATTATTTCGTTTTTTTTTTTCAAATTTCAAATGTAGGAAGACCAGTAAGTGTGTATGTTGTTGAGCGGATGATGAGACATAGACTTGGTGCTGGGATGAGGAGAGAGATATCTTTTATAACTTCTGGATTGCTCTGCGGCTTCCTTTTCCTTCCAGGCAGAGTCGTGTTTGGTCTCGTGTCAGTTCTGTGTCCATCACACCGACTCGATCAACAGTTCCTTACCTCATTCATCTCCATACAGCCAGACATCCGGATTTCAGACATCTATTCTGTAAAGGCAGGAAACAATCCAATGCAAACCCGGCCATGGGGTGGGGCCAAAACTCCCGTCATACTCGATACGGATAGACGAGAGTGCCGCAGCGAGGAAGGGCGGTTCAGGGAGTACAATCCGCATTACGTCCTTGCCCCGACAATCCCAACACTGGCAACGATTACATCCATTGTGAAAGGCTCAGTCCCATTGAAGGTGACGCTTTCCTGGAAGTTTTCCGAGCCAGATCGTCTTCTAAACCAACACGCGGACTATTTGGCACTGGCAGGGCCACTCTATGACCTCGGATACCAATAATAGCGGCAAGCCCTGGTTTTTCCCAAGACGGACTATAGCGGGTATAAGGGGGTGCAAGGAGACTGGCCGGCGCTTACAAGGGCGGCCTGTCCTGTCACTGGCCATGTTTAGCAACTCCTGGTCTAGTAGTTCGTCCGGCCCGCATTCCTTTCAGGTGATAAGATAGGCCCTCCTTCCTGTCTATGGCTCGGAATCTATCGCTTCCAAACCCTGTCTGTGGGTCAGTGTTTGTGATATTCATCTCTTGTATGACCAGACCGCAGGGATATTGCTCCCTTCACAAGAGGAATATTACTGAAACGACCCAACCAAGATATCCAAGATATAGTCATCTCAGCCAAGAGAGTGAGCGCCTATGGGTGAAGATCACCAACATAGGCTTTGGTGGGCGCTGTATATCGGTGGACGGCTGGGCCACGTTCCATGTCCCGTCCCTAAGAACAGGAATTGAATTCTTGTTAAAATGGAGGTAAAAAGATTAAGACGTAGCACGACGCTTATTCCCCTCTTGGGAAGATGATCATCCGAGATGTATGTGGCTGGTCTGCTGTTTCTGACGAACATCAGGCTTGCGCACAGTACCGTGTCCCCTGTGTGTCCGATCTAGGTACCGTTTGAGCCACATTAACTGAGGCATTAACAATACAGCCTTTGGTCATGTATGAAGAGAACATGTTTAGTGCCGAGACGAGCAGGGTGAACCGGACGGCGAGCCCCCGGATTCGGACTTGCTGACCCACGCAACAACCACGCACCCCTGCAGGCTGTGCTGCGCCGCTTGGTTGACCTCAACGCGGGTCTACATTAACTATGCTCAATGTAGTCGCATACGCGGCTTCTGCCCCCAGATCAAGGAAACCAAGTCGAAAATGTGGCAAATTGCTAGATTGAACGCAACAATACAATGACATATGACCACACTGTTACCCACCGCAAGCATGGCGCATGGCTCGCTAAACCGGGATTAAAGAAGGAGGACGTGACTTTCCTGTGGTCCTGTTTCCCAAGGCCAATTATGCAGATCTCTCAATGCCAACATCTTATTCATCGATTCAATTGGCACGATCGGACTGTCCTTACTCTGTGGGGGAATGCGGAACCTTGAAACTCTGCCCCGGGGACCCCTCAACCGCATACACCCGACGTCAAACACGATGCAGATAGGAGGCGGGCTGATCATGATGCTGTTCACCAAGTCCGGAACCACAGGCATCTAACAGAGATCTGCACCCGTTCAACGAGGGTTGCGATATCATTCATCGCCACTGGGCCGACAAGGTACGCCCGCAGGAGCTTGATTTGTCAAGATCCTGGGGAGCAAGTTGGCATCGCGTGTGATAGTGAGGAATCCAACATCTAACTTTGCCGTCCATGAAGCGCGACGTCGGGCAGCGGTAAATGCCTCCAGCACTCTCCAGAATCAGGTCGTGTTCCTAGCTCTAGTTCTGGATACCTCATGCCTCGATGTTGTAATCCTGGTGGGGTGGACCGGGCGCATAGGGAAAGGTCGCAAGGACGTGCTTGATGTCAGCTATGCCTTGGCTACATCCCTGGGGAAGACCGTTTCTGCCTCATAGAAGCAGATATATGCGTGGTGGGCTCTACAGACCTTGTTGATGTTGGCGCTAGAGACTCGATCTACGGAGTATGATGCTTGCATCGCTAATAGATAGACATTCCTCGCCACCAACATCAGGTGCAGCTTCATGATATCTCCGTCGTACCACCAACCGCAAAAAATGCAAAATCATAGAACACGGCGTCATCATGCGATGGTGATCGCGGACTACGATGCTCGGCTTACTGGTTGCTTCTGTCTGACCGTTCTTATGAGTCGACTCGAATCAACCCCAAGGTGCCGTGAAAAAGATATATTAACCCTCTCATTGTCCCTCCTCCTCCTCCTTTTGCTCACCCGGATACAATCCACTTGAAACAGAACAACACTTTAGCATTTAGCACCAGCCACTCAAACACCACCCACAATGCAGTTGACATCTCTCCTCAACGGCGGGCTCCTCATCGCCTCTTCCCAAGCCTACACCAACAAGTGAGTGCACCAGCACCAGTATGCCTTCTATGATCAAGAAACTAACAGACTTATTTCTCTCCCAAAGCTGCGAGGGCTCAACCTACTCCCCCAGCATCACCGACTGCCAGGCAGCGATCCGCAACATCCACGTCGACCAGGCCTACGTCGACCAGGCCTACGTCGACCAGGCCCAGTTCTCCGTCGGCGACTGCTACCTGATCTACGCGACCAACGACAGCGGAGACCAGACAATTGGCGGGCAGCTTCTGCGGGATACGGCCGAGGCGATACTCGACACCTGCGGTCATCACAAGGGGAGCTTTGGCACGAATAACTGCGATGAGTGTCATGTTACTATGAACTACAGGTCGCATAGGTCTTTCGACGCGTAAAAGGATTGCTTGGTTTTCACGTCACCATGTTTGCTTGCTGGGAAGACCAGCTAGCTGCACTGGAGACTATGGGTGCCTGCCTAGCTTACTGCGAAGTGAAGGCGCGACCTCCGAATAGGGGTCGGTTGGTTGGGTATTTAAGAAGTGATGGGGCTCTTGTACGCGTGTTTGGAAATTCTGCAATCTTTTGTAACCACTCTCGTTTGCGAACACACATATGTGTATGAATCAATTATTAATTTGGTTGTCCAATTAATTCTAGACCCTATAATGGGTATTTATTTCGTGCCCACAAAAACAGGCACCCGGCGCTGGCATCAACTGCGAATATACAGCAAGTAGTGTAGTCTAGGAAGAGCGATAGTATCTATGTATACTGGAGCGTAAAGCTGCCGCAACCTCTGTCCCTTATGCAGAGGTAATGGTGGGTCTGGATTTGGCCTGGGCAGATGTATCTGACTGCCCCCGGGCCACGTCCATAGCATCTCTGTAAACCATGCGGTGAAACCACTCACTATATCTATTCAACCTCGCTGCCCTGCTCATCAATCAACCTTATCTTCTCCAGCCCAGCGTCTCCAGGCCGTACCTGGAAATCAAACGAAATCTCCCCAACCAACTCCCGCACGTTTCTGTAAGACGCCGAAGGAATTGGCAAACGGCTTCATGTAATATTGAGAGCACACAAGAAAACTCCCAAGCGAACGAACAGGGGAAATAACATACTTCAACAACCGCCCCAGCCCACACCCAACAACAGACCTGAGCACCTCCATCGCGACAAACGGCGAGAAGGCCGGGTCCTCGACGTGCCGAGAACTCAATAGCCCGCCGTCAACCTCTCGCAGCTGTCTCGAAAGCGGGAAGGAGTCGCCCGTGGACCACTCTACTAGAGTCCGTGATAGACCGATAAACTCTTTGAAGTTGAATACGCTCGTTGGCTCAGTTAGTGTGGAGGGGAAGAATTCAGCTCGTGTCTTGCGTACTTTAAGGCCAACAGGCGCGGGTGACCAGGCACCTCTGCATAGCTCGACTCAAAGGTCCAAGGACGGTGTAACTGGAGTGACATCTAGAAGGTTTTATCTATATTTTTTATGCTCAAAACCATGGCACCCAAAAAATGATATGATGTAATATGATATAATTTAATTTCATAATTCCATTCCACTCCACTCCACTCCCTTGGGCGAGTGGTGCCGCTTGCACTGGGACATGCTAGGAAGTTAGGAATTATACATAGTCTATTTAATACAAGCCCACCTACCCACTAGACTAATACATACCTATAACCTAACTAATCTCTCCCCTCTAAATAAAATTACATGGCCTAGATAAAGGGTGGATTCTATCCCTTCTAGCTCTTAACCCTATATCCATGGATAGGGATAGGTCTATTCCTTAGGCAGGCAAGGCGTGTGGTTTAGCTGGCGGCCCTGGTATGACGGGTTTTAGTTTCAATATAACCTGCAACGCAGTGTCGTGCAGTTTAGCGCTCTAGTGGGTTATTTATGTTTGGGCGGGTGGATCGATATAGCCTGGAGGCAATGATATATATATTGTACGTCAAGCGCGGCATGTGCCAAGAATCTGCCTGTGTGGATGGCGCATCCCACTTCAATGCTCGAACTCGAATACTAAACACTGAATATGCTCCTGATCTCGCGGGAGCCAGTCGGGGGTCAATCTTGGTTTCTCCCGATAACCATCCAATCTCCTGTTCGTTGTCGAGGACGCACGGGTTGTTGTTGGTCTAGTCTAGTTTCCGGATAAGGCTGCTTATCACCCGTAGACTTGCTGCCTCTGGTACATACGACCACAGGGTGTGGAGAACAGGGCTTCCCGTCCGCTCAGCCGTACTTAAGCCACACGCCGGTAGGTTAGTAGTATGGTGGGTGACCACATGCGAATCCCTACTGTTGTATGTTTTTTCAGTCTCTTAGCTTCATTTTCTTTTTTACATTTTAGCGTTTCTGGTGTGCGGACAATAAGCGCGGGTAATAATGATAATACCCGCTGGCTGGGTGTTGAGGCAACCAGGGTGGGAATGTCGGCCTAACTGCAGTTGGATGGTAGGGACGGACGCGGCGAGGCTTTCCTACTCCTGCGCATGGTGTAATGCTTCCTAAATAATAGGCTGGCTAATAATGGCCGGTGTTTGAGGAGCAGACTCCTTTAACACCCATGACATGTAAGACAGAAAAATTTGGGAAACTTTCCACTCTGGGTCTCCTCGTCTATTCACCACACGCAGGGGAGAAAGGTGTGGGGAGGATACATAAGGTAGAAAATTTCCAAGTTGGATGCCACCCACAGTTCAAATCTACTCGACATGGAGGAAACACCTCCCTAACTCCCCTCCCCTACTTAGCCCAGCGGAACCCTCCCATCCGCCCCCAGCCCCCAAGCCAAAAAACCCCTCGCATCAAAAACCCTCCCCCTCTCAACGACACTCTTCAAGGCCGCGAAATTCCAACAGCGCCTCGCAAACCCTGCCCCTAGAAATCCGTGCTCGTGCTCTTGCCCTTGCTCGTGCTCTGTATCCACCGCTGGCTCAAGAGTGCTATCCGCCGAACAGGTGATCGCCTGCGCAAGGTAACCAAAGCAATGTGCGACGTGGACGGAGCGGTTGCGCCCAAAGTCGAAGCGCTGGAGCTCTGCGGGTGGTGCGTCGGTGTAGTACGCTCGGCGGAGGAGGTAGAGGCAGTGGAGTTGATGGAAGACGGAGGGGATTTTGATGGACGTTAATGGTGGGTCCGGGGTGTTGGCGAGTTCCGCGGGGATAAAGTATCCTAGACCGTCTGGGTGGGGGTGGGGTGTTATTCTTGCTTTCTATATGAGCGGAACTGAGAACGTACTCGGTATTAGCGCATCCCATATTGGCTCTGAGACGTTTCCCTCTCGTGGTGGCTCCTTCGAAAACGGGGAGTGGTGCGTGAATTCGGCTGAGATTTCGGCGAGGGGGATGTGAGGTGCTATTATTGATGCGATTCCTGGAGACTCGAATCCAGATTTGTGCGTCGCAAGTGAATTAGATAGATAGACGGAGAGCAATGCTCCTGTTGTGAATGCAATGATGAGGGACAGAACAAAGTAAACAGCGTGGGGGAGTGTAGATTGTTCATTGCTTGTGAGATCGGGCTGGTTCTCGACTTCGGGGTCCAAAGATTCGTCCGTGTCGGTGAGAGGATTATAACTGGCATCACAGCCAGAGCTCAGCATGATTGTACGTTGAAGAAAGAGTTGGTTAAATTCATGAGTGCATTGGGACTGAGACGCAGGTGTCGCTATCCAAAACTGCTGTTTAGAAATCACTCTCTGCCTGGACTCTGACTCGCCAACCCAGCTGAGGTCAGGATACCTCCGGCATTCCAGATTTAACCAGGCGAGGCTGTGCGAGAAACTTGAAAACGAGTCAATGCAAGCTGGATGGTGATCACCAGACCAGGATACCCTGTAACATTGCGTGTAACGTTGATACTCGCGTCTATCTAGGGTTCGGGCACTTCCAGTCGTCCCCGAAAGGGTATGATTGGGGAGGGGTCGTTGCGAGTAAGACGCCACATACCTGCTTGCTTCTTTTCGAATAGTCGTCACACGCTAACGTCGGGGTGTGAGACCTACCTACGTATGCTGAGCTTCTTAGCTGACTGATCACCACCAGTCAGGTTGGATTAAAAGTCGCCAGTTGGCGTCCGGGTCGTAAGCCGGTTGGTATATATATATATACGGTTCATTCCCTCAAGATCCTAAATAAGCATCTCCCGATAGTCCAGGACCTCTCTAGAAGAAGTTTCAACGCTCAACAATATATCATCAACTATTCTATTCTACCTTCAGAGCAAACACACACCCCCGTGACCGTCCAGTATGCGTGGATATCTTGTCCTCCTTGCCTTCCTGAGTGCCATGGCCATGGCTGCACCGGTACCAGAAGGGAGTACGTATATACCGAAGAAACCTACGCCGCTCAGGGAACCTATGCTCACAGATACTGCCCAGCTGCTGCCATTGCCAACCCCGTCAACGTTATCAGACAAGAATCGGACGTAACCCCCGAAGACAAAGACCAGCAAGACGGCGAGGACGGCGTGTTTGTCGCAGATGGCTTCTGAAGGATTGTTTCCTAACAGAGAGGGGCTGGCTCGCTGGATCTGATCTGCAATCTGCAGCCGATGTACCTAGCTTGCTCGACAAATTGGAACTTCTAAATCAGTGAAGCCAGTCTTAGTCCCTTCCTAGTACTAGTCCCCAGTTCAATGTGCAAAAAACGTCACATCTCAAGTAGCCTATACAATCCCCAAGCACAAACAAGCAACAGACGACCCTCTATATCCCCCAACCCATGATCCCCGTCGCAATCGACTCCTCCGGCAACCCACTCACAACCGCCTCCGCAGGCTCATACCCCTCATCAACCACATACCCACTCCCCTCGGGACAATGCATAAACCGCCTCAAGCCCACCTCATCCCCAGGCCTCTCGGGCCGCTTGTAACAAGCGGTATGTTCCCGCGCCCAGCGCTCGAGCTCGCCCCAATCTCTACAAACCCGATGCTGCCCGACCCCGCTGACAACCTCCACCCTCCTCTCCGTCGCGCGCGGCGTATCGTCCGCGTCGCAGAGGATCTGGCGCCGCAGCGCATCCAGGCAGTGCGCGATGTGGTGCCACGATCTCGACTGCGGCTGCGCGGTCCGGTATTCCCACAGGCTGATGTAGATGATCTTCAGGCAGTGCAGGTTGTGGAACCCGTGCAGGATGTAGATTCCTTTGCTTGTGTCCCAGGGGAAGCGCTGCGCGGTGCGCAGGTTGTGCGATGCGGCGAAGGAGTCTGGGAGCGCGACGACGCCGTGGTCGATGTTTATCGAGTGCCAGAGGGTGTCGGAGAGGGTGGCGTTGGGCGAGGAGTAGTCGGTTAGGAGGACATAGGGCTGGGGTTGGGTGCGGTGGAGGTTTGCGTATTTTGATGGCGGTTCTTGTGAGTAGTTGGGTCTCGAGAGGATCAGAGTGAGTGTTATTGCGTTTGTAGCGAGTGATAAAACGAGGATGGAAATAATGATAATCAAGCGAGAATTGTAGTAGGCTCGCAACCTCTGCTGGCCATCATCTGCAAGTGTATCCGTCTCCGTATGATCAGGGCTGGTCTTTGCATCATGAGCCAGAAGACCATGCCGTTCTTCATGATCGATATGGGAAAGGATCCGGGAATTGGGCATTTTTCTCCGGTAGGAAAGTTGACCAGGCAGGGACTGAATATCGGAGCTAAAGTCGAGTCTTGAGATGACCTCTCGTGTTGCGAATCCGTAAGTTCTATGTGTCCATCCCCATCAACGCCGATTACATCCATACACCGTTGATGTGCCCAAGCACAGCCGCCCGCATATCACACTCAGCATCCCAGCCTTAATAGTCTTTTCTTAGCAGGACGCCTGATTTTTTTAAATTTGGGCCAGCCTGATCCGCGAGCCACGGAATTGAACAGCAATGCCGCTCGCTGCATGCGCCCCCGCCAGGAACCCCCTTCCAGCCAATGATTACAACGTCAGCACGCAGCCATGCAGTAGGATGGCACCAAAGCGTACATACGCTACACAGGAAGAAACACGGATAATGCAATTTGTTATGTATTGTATTGTCTTTTTGAAAGCCAACGTTATCGAGGGCAGCATTCATTTGTCGTCGTCGAATAATAATAAGCCCTCAACAGTACTCCGTAGAGCGATCCGTCATTCCACATCCACGCACGCCCCATCCTGGCATTCCAGGCCAGGTGCAGGTGCAGGGGCATCCATATTCATGCACGGGCTGACTAGAGGTTTTTTATTTACGCCACTACTGCGCCTTGATAAGCCCGAGGACAGGGGGTAGAGTATGATCGACGCAGGCTGAGGCAAACATTTTACCTGTCAACCAATTCCACTTCCAACCGCGCCGCCCTCCCCCACCCAGGCGGCTACAACGATTGTGATCTCTTCTAAATAGACATTGGTTGCACGCCACGATAGAGAAGTGTTGTGAGACTCAGCCTCTCTCACGCGCCAGGGAGCTTGGCTCTTGCTCTGAACCCACAGTCATACTCACTTCCACTATACTTACTCTACAGAACAACTCTACAGTCTTGCTAACTCACGCACACACCTCGAGGAAACACCACCCAGCTAGCTATGGCGTACCATCGCGCCCTCGCTCATGTCAATGATCGCCCGGGGTTGATAGTCATGACATCGATATTCTTCGTCACGGCTATAGCCGCAGTATCAATGCGCTTCTACTCGAGACGACTCTCTAAACTCGCATTCGGTGCAGATGACTGGTTCGCATTGGCCTCTCTTGTGGGTTCTCCACCACCTCCTCAGTATGTATCTCATCGTTAGAACGGCGATAGACTGACACATCAGATGATGATGGCGGCACCAGCTCTTCGTCCTCCTCCTGAACGGCATCTTCCTCTCCGGCGTCATCCAAGGCGCCATAACCGGCCACTCGGTCGTGATCAACAACTGGCCGCAGCCCAGCGCGCTCGAAGAGCTCGCCCAGAAATACAAATACGCCTTCCAAACGACGGAGAAGATCGCATTCGGACTGATCAAAACCTCCATCCTGCTTCTGTGGAAGCGAATGCTCAGCCCGATCCGCTCCTTCCAGCTATTCTGCACGGGCATGATCGGCCTTGTCGCCGCTTGGAGCATCGCGTTCTTCTTCGCGACCCTGTTCCAGTGCGGCACACACTGGGACTGGAACTGGGCGCCCATCGGCTTCTTTTTGACCCAGTGTACGGATACCTTGAACATGCTGACGGTGTTTTGTGGCACGGATCTGCTCACGGATTTCGTTATTATGTTTATGCCGCTGCCGATTATTTGGAAGTTGCAGATGTCTGTCAAGAAGAAAATCGGTGTCATGGGTGTTTTTATGGTGGGCATTTTGTACGTTCACAACCCCCATCCCTCATCCCCCTCAACTTGGGGAAGCAAGCGAGCACGCGAGCACAATTGAAAAAGTGCATCATCATCATCATCATCAGACACACGCGTAGAAAACCAATGCTGACGAGTCCGACCCTCCTCTCTTTCTTTCTCTCTCACACAGCACGATTGGCGCAGGCGTTGCAAGAACATACATCTACCTCGTGACCTCGTACGACAAGGAAGACAACCCCGACTTCATCGCCGATTTCACGCTGTTCATCCTATGGTCGGAGATCGAAGTCAACGTCGCCATGATCGTCTGCTGCATGCCGGTCTTCGGACCTGTCCTTGCGCGATGGCGCGACTCCTCCTCCTCCTCCTGCTGTCTGAGGCAACACCCGCGCCGTCGTCGTTTCCGCCCGTCAATAATGATGATGATGATGAGTGGCAACAGCAGCAACAACAACGGCGACGTGGAGCTTCTTCAGGGGAGTGGGTATTATTCGAGAGCGGCGTCGGAGTCGGCCTCGGCGTCGGCTTTCAAGACAAATGACGACGGTAAGGCGCAGAGGCTCACGGGTGTCAGCAGTGCCTCGAGTGGGTCGGCTCACGATGTGGAGTTGGATCGGCAAGAAGTAGTGTGGGTGAGCAAGGCTCGGAATTGGACTTTAGCTCCCAGCTCCGGCGGCCAGCCAGCTGGACAGTGCTAATGGGGTGGGGGGGTGAGACAGGTGGCCTGAGGGGAGGGGGAGAGGAGGAGGGGAACCACGCATGTCCAGACCCAGTTTGTATCCGCTGATGCTTTATTTGGTATGTGAGCTACTGTAGCTGTACCTAAGGGAGATGTTCCACGAAAATAAAATATTCTATGCGTCCCTATTGGTTGTCTTGTCTGTGAAATATGTACCGCCGCCGGACAAAGTTGGACCTCCCTAAGAAAAAGCAAGTAACAGGCAAGCCTTGAAGCAAGGAGGCTCGTCAGCGACATGTCACAGTACTGTACTGTGCTGTACTGTGCTGTACTGTACTGTACTGGAGCCGGCGCCAGCCTGGCTGAGCTGGAGTAAGTATGTATGTAACCCTAGTTTAGTTAGCTAGAATGGACGTGACCTTGACTCATCTCATAGTTGCACAACATATGGATAGTCCGCTAAGAAAACGACGGCGAGGCAAATTGCAGGGAGCAGCCTCTGGATAATTAATTATTGGAGCTGTTGATGTCCACGCAAGAGCCATCTTACCATCTATAGGGAAGGGGAGCAGTGTTGGGCTCCTGCGCCATCGAGTAAGCTTGTTATGTCTTGGTGCTGGTGATCCGGTGAGGATAGAAAATGGCGGGAAAATGCAAAGATGGGCACACACACTGCAGCCATGCAGGCGGTGGTCGATCATCATCCGGGTTTCATTCCGGCCTTTCCTATTGGTACTTTGAGGTCGGCACGTCCTTGAGGTGACCTTATCCTGCTGCAAGGAAGGCCAATCAAGTGGGCTTGATTCTCTAACAAAGAAAAGCGTCAGTTGCACACGCTCAGCCTCAACCCTCCCCCTCCCCCTCCTCAATTCAACTGCAAGCTTCCCTCCTCGTCTTCACGCCCATTCCTTCCACCAGGCGACGGAGAACACGTTCCTGCCGCCATGGCAAGCCGCCGCCGTCTGTTCGCGACCGTGGTAACCGTCCTTCTCGCGATCACCGCGATATTTTATCAACAAATACTCAGAGACACGTTTACTCGAGCTCAGAGCGGCGTCAAGGTCGTCGACAGCGCGCGAAAAATCACATATCAGGGCAGCCGGTCCGCCGCCGGAATCGAGCATTTCCAAAACATTTTCTACGCCGAGGAGCCTACAGGGCAGCGACGGTTCGCGGCTCCCGTGCCCACGAACCCCGAATGGGGATCAGTCATTGACGCCACGAGAGCGGGCGCCTGGTGTCCGCAGGGAACAGGCGATATCCTTCCGTTTACAAGCCGGGTGACCAACATTAGCGAGAACTGCCTGAGCCTGAGGATTGCGAGGCCGGCAGAACGAGAACGGCGAAAATATGCGAAGCTTCTTCCAGTTGTGGTCTGGATCCATGGAGGTTCGTCAGTCGGATTCTTTTTTTTATGTATGGTAACATCGCTAATACACCGATTGATTGATAGGCGGCCATGCTTTAGGCTCTGCTTCGGATATCCTCTACGAGCCTGATGGGCTGGTGAAACTGGCTGCTGCCGAGGGGCTGCCGCTGGTGTATGTTGGCATTAATTATCGGTTGGGATGTAAGTCATTTCATGCTTTCGAAACGTCCGTGGGCAAATTCAGCCGACTGACTCTTTACTCTTTTATACAGTATTTGGCTTCGCGGCTAGCGGGGCTTTGAGGAAGACAAATGACGCAAATGCAGGGCTTCGCGATCAACGTGCCGCGTTGGAGTGTATGTTCATCTTGCCTCGTCTCTTTTCTGAATGGAAGCTGAAATATCAAACAATCAGGGGTTCGCGATAATATTGAGTCGTTTGGCGGCGATCCTAGCAGAGGTACGTTCAACGTTTCCCCTTGCAGGCACTAATGTACTAACAAGCTATCTTCAAGTAACCGTGATCGGACAAAGCGTCGGGGCGAGTGACATTGGCTTGCATATGACAGCATTTGGCGGAGAACGAGACCTTCCATTCCAAAGGGCAGTGTAAGTACATCGACCGAGCTCTGGCAAGCCTTCCTCAATTCTAATTTGGTCTGTTATTCGGCAGGATGATGTCCGGCGGTCCGGGCCTCAACTTCAACAGTCACCCCGACCTCGTCGAGAGACATACATCCGCTATCGCGGAGCAAGTAGGATGCAGCGGTCGGAACAGCGATTCGCACACCACATTAGAGTGCCTCCGCAGTATCCCCTTTGAGAAACTAACAAACCTCTCAGTGACTGCCGCTCGCGCCGCCCGGCCCCCGTTCGGAGAAGGGTATTTCTACCCGACGATCGACGACGACTTTATCCGCGCGAGACCATCGCAATCCACCCGCGCCGGCAAATTCACCAAGAGAATCCCTCTCATAGCCTCGTGGGTTACAAACGATGGCGCGTGGTATGCGGCACCTAGCACCGTAACAGATACAGAAGTCCTAGAGAGTTTTGGACGCTGGCTTCCTAACCTCTCCGCATCCACGAAGGAGAAGCTCCTGCAGTTATACCCCGTTGAGGACTTCACGCATATGATCAGGCCAGAGCATAGCGACCAAATCTCGGCACAGTATTACCGCGCCGCGCAGCTAAACCGTGATATCTGGTTCACCTGCCCCGTTCTGGACTTTACGTGGCAGCAGTACGTCCACAACAAGAACGGTGGTGATGCAGCAGCAGCAGCCTCACAGGCACAAGTGCGACTATACGAATTCAACGCGACTCGCTACACGCCCGTCTTTGAATCCATGGGCGTATCCATGTGGGGGGTCGCTCATCTTAGCGATATCCCGTACCTGTTCAACAATGACCAGCTCGGGGCGGGGGCCGATAACTCGGATGCGCAGCTCGCGCTGGGTCGAGACTTCAGTCGTGCGATTGTGAAGTTCGTCCATGCGGACGACAACGATGATGGGCTTGACCTGTTTTGGCCGCCTGCCTTTGCATTCTCGGATCACGACCACCACCACCCGATCTCTTCAGGTGCAGCTGGTGGCGTTGGGCCTGGCCATCTCTCGGTCCAGGTGTTTGGTGGTCCGCATGGCTCGGGGCCCATTCGATGCGCTGCTGCTGCTGCGGCTAAGGGCACAGAGGGTGATGATGGGAGGGTTCTGGCCGCTGCAGAGAAAGCGCTTGATTGGGAAAGGCTGTTTAGCCGGTGTGCTTTTATCAATGGAGCGCAGTTTCGAGAGGAAGCAGGGGTGTGAGAGGAATGTAATATGTAGACAATTAAGATACAATATATCCAAGTCTTAAACACCTAACACAGATACATATCTCATACGATCTTGGCGATAGTAGCATATTTATCCGTTAACTTAACCACAACCCTATTTAGTTAGTGATAAGGTATACCTTGTTAAGCGCATGTACATACGACCTGAAGAAAACACATCATCGTTCGAAAACTGGGGCCCTATCCCATCCACATGCCCAGCGTACACTGTTGTAAGTGAGGAGAACGCTAAGGAAAGGCCTTTTTATTGAATCCTTGTTGTTCATGAGCCAATGGTTAGATCTTGCTGGTACATACGACCACAGGGTGTGGAGAACAGGGCTTCCCGTCCGCTCAGCCGTACTTAAGCCACACGCCGGTAGGTTAGTAGTATGGTGGGTGACCACATGCGAATCCCTGCTGTTGTATGTTTTTGTTCACCTATTTTTTTTACGTCCGGTCATGAGTGGTCGAGTTTAGCGCCCACGCCGCCCTTCAGGCCTTCTTCACCTGAACGGCCTGAAGCCCTCTAAAATCCACCCGCCAAGCTCAAGCAGAAGCCGGCTTGTACCTCTACACCTACGTAGCCGCATACACGCGCCACGTTTGCGGAGGTTTCGAACAAAAGCAGCCATTCAAATATCTCAGCGGCCGGTTCAGGAGTCCCCCCCCAAAAAGAAACCCCTCGCGCAGGAACCATTCGCTGCAGCGAGCTCTGCTCTACATACAGTGAGAGCGCATATCCACCCCACCAGTGCATTCCCGGTTGGCAGACGGAGACTGTGCTAGGGTCGTCATCGTGTCAACGGCGAAAGTTGAATAAGGTTGGATTCGTTAAATATTCCTCCCCTGTACGCTATTTGGTCGCAAACCGCGCCGACAGGCTGCTGCTGGATGGCAATGTTGTGATGGGACGAGGATCGGAGCCTTGCGGGGGAGAAGCGTTACATAGACATGATTATTAGGCAACCAACACAGCCTCGTCTCAAGATGTTCAGTTCGGGAAGGGAAGGCGGGAAAGGCTGCAGGTGCAGGTGAGGTGGCAGGATTTTGGCTCCAGGTCTAGGCCGCCGCCGCCTCTCCACGGCCAGCTTCGCTAATCAGGACCAGTCGACGACATTAAGACATCTGCAATGGAGGCTGAAGTCTTTTGGACATCTAATGACTTATTTCTACCCCCCCCTGGAGAGCCGATTTAGCTCCCCCAAAAGAGGTATAGGCCGGCCCCAATAATCATATCATTAGGTCACCCCCTAACCAGGTATTTCAATAGAGTATTCTGTCTATCACTGATACGAAATGAATTATCATGCCTCTGCGCATAGATAGGCCCAAGGCTGCAGAATTCGACAAACTCTTCCCCCATTATTGCGTCATTTAGGAGCTTAGACGTCAAATGACCAATATGCCGACGACCACCGAATTGCTGAGACGCTGGTAAGGGCCAGGCGCGGGGATGAAACGCAATAAGCTGCAGCCATCGTGTCGTGTAAACCATTCACCGAGGCAGGAAACCAGTCATCGCTCTATCTGCCCCTTCATCAGAGCGTTTTGTGGCTGAATCTTCAGCCATTCACCCTTTGTATCACACCTGCAATCACCTGCAGTGCAGCGACAGCTTCGTAAAATGCTGTACACTGATTGGTCGAACACCACAGAGTAAGCCACATTGATAATGGTGTGGCCACTTGGCAAAGGTTAGCTCGTGGTCAAATCTTACTCGGTGCAAGAAACAGGGAGCTGTTGCGTTGGCGCAGCGCGGGGCAAACTGCTGCTGGGTGAGGGATTACAAGGGTGCTGAGATGTAGCCAATGTCAGTTGAGATTGTGTGGTACAGGACGCTCACAAAATGCAAGACCTGTGGCATCTGTCTCCGCCGCGCCGCGAAAGGAGTTGCGAGGCTTTGCGGCTGCGAGATAAAGTGAGTCGCTTACCCCCGCCTGCCTGCCAGAGGGTTGGGGCTCATCTTCTGTAATCTCACCTATCTCCACCTGTTGTCCTTCTTCTTCTTCTTTGGTTAAGGTAGTATCCGTGCCTTCCAGCGCACCCACCGCCTTCGTCTTATGGGTGCGCCACGCATTTACCATAGTCACGCATTTACCATAGATTTTCAATATTTAAAGCTATTTAGCAACCACAACACTAATTATTAATAAAAAAGTCCTCTCCTGCCTCTCTACTAGCTATCTTATTCTTAATTACCTGCTAAATTCAACCCTCTAAGCGCTGCGTGGGCTTGTAGCCATAGACTTTCTTAAACTACTTTACTAGCCACTTTTTATCCTTTAGCGTCTCCTTCCTCTTTTAGTCCTTAATTAATTAAATTACATTACTAGTCTTTAGGACCCTGCTGCTACTAAGTGGTTTAACCTGTTACTTAGTTAGAAGCTGGTGCTAAGGCGCCTGCTGTTAAGGATCTACTTTGTCAGGATAGATCAGCCTGTTAACTAGGTAAGGATACCCAATGCCATAAGGAATAGGAGGGGTTAGAATTAATTTTAAGACTAAACCTTAATCCTTCTAGCTAGGAGTCTCAAGCTTCCTAAGTACATGTAGTCAGGGTGGGTGCTTTTATAAATATAACCTTGTTATAACTCTACTATTCTACAAGTAGAAGGGTAATGTCCTCCTAGCATGTAGTACCTAAGGCCCACCTTAACTTCTAACCAGCGAAACTATAACAACTATGCCCTGTCTTGTTATACTAACTGCCCTTAGTTAGAGTAAGTCTTCTTGCAAAGTCCTTATGTAAGCATGGTCTAATAAAATAGTAACCTTTAGTAAGGTTTATGTTCCATTTTTTTATTTTGCTTGTTGTTGGGGGGGGGGCCTTTATTACTATAATAGTAGTTTAAAGATGCGCGTATTTTAGTAACATGGCCTTAAGCAAAAAGTTTTCTTTTATATTTACCTTTTAATTCTCTAGCTTTTTATTAATTCTTCCTTTACTCTCCCTTAACTTTATTTTGCCTGCCAGGTTAAAGGTCTTCTATCTTAGAATAATACTGCCATGTACCCATGCTACTACTATAACCATACTAAAGCCCAAGCTTGTTTGGTGCCTTTATTACTTTTATACTAGTATTAAGAACTTTAATCCTATAGATTATGTTTCCTTTAAAATTAACTACCATCTTAATATAAAAAGATTAATACTTTATTAGCAGTGTTCCACTAGGAACATGTTATGCTTGAGTATATGTTTCTTTAAGGTTCTTAGCTTGCTTAAGGCTAATCTAGATAGTCTGTAGTAGGAATGCTTGGTAATACTACTAATCTCTCTGCAATTCTTAAATGGTACACTAGGTTCTAGGATAAAGGTAATAATAGTATAGATATCTAGGCCAACGCGATTATCCCTGGCATTAATAATATAGTGAAGACCTTGTGTTAGGCTTTTAATAATGTTAAGACCGCCTACTATAAAGCTTTTAGTTTAATAGGTAACAAGAAGGACCAGGTGGTAGGTATTCTTAATAGTCATAATTAGTAAATATTATACTAATGTTCTAGTTCTATTTCTTAGCCTAAGAAAGCCAAGTATAAATTATTCTACATAGCTTATCACCACAAGCTAGCCCACATCTTGCCTCCTACTTATAGTGCCCTGGTGGATAACTAGTAATACTATTACTTATAAAAGCTACTCCACTTAATTCCTAGTAACAAGGGCTATATAGCTTGGTTAGCAGCTCTCCATGCCTTCTATAATAAAGTAGAAGTAAAGATCGCCTATTTTTATAGTAATAGGGTGGTGCCCAATGGTGCTAAGATATTAGATATATTTAAGGAGTTATTCCTTATTATTCTTAACAAGCTTTAGCTTTATATGGTGTTTTCCTTAGCATTATAATAGTGGTTTAGTGCTGGTTCTTAGGTAGTCTTATTAGAAATAGACTTATTTACCTTTTTAAATTACTTAATAAGTTTAGGTGTATTAACTATATCCTTAGTAAATACCTATTAATTATATTCCAATGGCCAGCCTTTCTATTTAACTAGGTAGTATAGCTTACCTTTATAAAGTTTCCTGTCTTTAACCTCCTTAACTTTCTATTTCTTGTTATTACCTAGCTTAGGCATTAGTAATTTATCCTTAGTACTACCACGCTAGGGCTCTAGTAGAGAAACATAAAAGATATTATAAAGTTAGCTATATTAATTTAGTAGGCTAAGTTAGTATGCCTATATTCCCACATGGTCTAGTATTTAAAATAGTCTAATAAAGTTAGGTGCTAACTTTCTATTTAATCCCTTAAGCTTAATATATTTAGTTAATAGCCTAATAAGGTCCTTCCTTTTAAAGCTTTAG